>JAQRGA010001052.1:0-13736 GCA_029237695.1 Conchocele bisecta
TTTAAACAAAATACAAAATACACTTGATCGTTAATAGTGTGTAATTAGTATGTAATTACCACTTCACCGTACATGTAATGTAATACTACTAGTTGTTGTTTTTCATTAAACTGTTTCAATATATTAATCCTTATATCTTGATTAGATTTATTAAGTTCATTTAACATTACATTAAATATGTTCTTATTTAATGTATTGATTGTCGGTATTTTAATATTTCTCGCTTCCATCTCTTTAATCTCTTTAGATACAATAATATTGTCGGCGCATCTTTCTAATATTTGTTTCATAAATTCGACAGTTTGTTTTTCCCGTTTATATACGTATAATAATCCAGTAATATCATTGTCGGCTATTAAATTTATCATGTTAGAATTAATTACATCAATTCCACCTGATAGTTTGTTAATGCTGATAGCGTCTTCGCGGTTGATACCAACTTTTAAGTCCGTCCTCATATAATATTTATCATTGTTTGTAGAAGATATTACATTTTGTACCCAACCTATCGATGGTTTTAGAGGTAATAAATATAATTTATCTGGATTACCCAATTCTAAAAATTTTGATAATAAATCGTGTTCTTCCATATCTATTTTAATACGATGTAACCGTCTTCTCTTAATGTATAACTCACCATTTTCATGAACTGCTATATACGTCTGAAAGGTACCGTTAAGAAGACTAACTCCGTAATCAGAGTTAAATAATGACATATAATTGTGTACTATGGCAATTTTGCGATCATATGTATAATATGCTTGTAGAATATATACTCATATGGTTGAATTGGCTGTTTTTTTATCCAGTTTATATCAACACGGTCAACTATATATAGCCAATTATATTCTGTTATCCAGGTGTGCCATTTAAAACCATTCTCGCATTGACAAATAATATATTGTATAAAAGTGCTTTCATTGAGTATAAACTGTTCTGCTAGATTGGTAAAATTAAAATTAAATATAGACATGTTTGGTTTAGTTTGGTTTGGTTTAGTTTAGTTTAATATATTCAATTTTTATTACGTGACCTCGTGGATGCTTTATTTAGCATTATGTTTGCTCTGTGTTTAAGATAGTTTATTAATTCTGTTGAGACTGTAAGCGGCTTTGCCTTTGTTAAGGTTGGTATGGATGGTTGCCTGTTGAGTTTTTGAGTTGATTCAAATGGTGAGTTAAATGGCATTTGAAATAGCAAATCCGGTGTTGGGGGTTCGTATGTTAAAGCCGCTGCAGGTGGTATATATGATTCCTGTTCTGGTTCTGGTTCCTGTGTTATTGATGGTGGTCTTGGTAATCTGTTTGGTTTTTCACGTGGGGGTGTAAAATCAATTTCAGGTTGGTCGTAGAAAAACGGTGAATCTATTTTATTACGAGGCATTATAACTGTTGAAGTAGGTATAAATGTTTTGTCACGTGCCGGCATAAGAATTGAAGGAATTTTTACTGGGTTTATTTTTTGTGGTTGTCCAGTAAATACAAATGGTGATGGTGATTGTGCCGCTGGTGGAGGTGCAGGATATTGTGCCGCGGGTGGATATACAGGAGATTGAGGAGTAAATGCCGGCAGTTGCGATTGAGGAGTAAATACTGGCAGTTTTGATTGAGGAGTAAATACTGGCAGTTTTATCGTTTGTGCAGGAGGTTTACTCGTTTTTTGTTGTGCAGTAAATAATGATTTAGATTGAGGTTGAGGATATGTAAATGTTGGCGGTGGCGGTGGCGGTGCGGGAGGTGCAGGAGATACTTGCTGTTGTTGCGGCTGCGGTTGCGGTGGTGATTGCTGTTGCGGTGGTGGTTGTTGTTGCTGTTGTGGTGGTGGTTGCGGTACATGTGTTGCGTATGTGACTGTCGGTGGCGGTGGCGGTGCGGGAGGAATAATATTTGTGGGTGATTGAGGTTTATTTCTTACGGGTTTTGGGGCTATTTTAGGTGGTATTTTCTTAGGTTGAGATAGAGGTAGAGATTGGGGTTGAGGTAGAGGTTGAGATTGGGGTCGAGGTAGAGGTAGAGGTGGGCGCGATCCCAGTGATGGGACTGGAGGAGGTGCTATTATATCTAACTGTACATAATTTGGATCTATCGTGGAATAAGTTTCATCCACATCGTTTAACGATTGTGGGGGCCTTTTATAGCCTATACTTGGTGTTTCGTACTCCGGTGTTTCGTAATCTATAGGTGGTGTTGGTGGTTGTGGTGCTTGGTATTTTGGAGCTGTATTTTTATTTTTATTTTTTCCCATTTGAATAGTGTAGAATGACGTTATTCTGGTAACTATTTAGATACTTGATTAAGTTTTCTCTAATACTATTAGGAAAACTTACTTTACTCATTTCTTGTAGCGCTATATTAGTAATGCCCGTATTAACACTCGAATAATAGTATCCAATTGTGTCTTTATCTAGCAGCGCTTTAATAGTATTATTTTCTAATACACCTTGTACTAGATCAACACTACGCCTTCTTCGAACACGAATTAGTAGTTCATTATTCCATTTTTCTGCTATCAACGTTGTAAGGTTTGCATTCAACACGTCTAACCCACCTGGGAGAGAAGCTATAATAAATGCGCTAGAGTGTACAACTCCGTAATTTCCATCGGCCCTGGTCCAGTGTCGCGGATTTAACTCGCGATGTATGATCCAATTGAAATCTGGAACGCTTGGTAACAAGAATAAGATGCCATTTTTAATCGGTAGCTTATTAAAATATATTAATAATCTTTCTTCGAGCATATCAACATTTACATCTACCATATCCCTAGTTGTAATGTATAACACATTATCATGGAAAACAACCTTTAGTTTTTTTAGCCAGGCGTTTAAAATCTCTACTCCATTGTCGCTATTAAATATATACATAGAATTATTTATAACTGCTGTTTTATTGTCAACAATATGTTTATAGAAATCTGTATTTTTTATATGAATCGCCAAAAAAAACCAAAAAAACAAAAAACTAACCTCTTCACAAGTATCCATAAACCCAATTGATTGGAAGGCTTCGGACTTCACAAAGTCGTCTAGCCAACCCTGTTCAGCTGGCCCATCTAAGAAACGGACACGACCTGCAGAATTCCATCTGATTTCCCTCAACGAACACTACAACATCAAACAGAACTACAGCATGTAGCCACTTGGCCTCGATTCCTTGTGGTCCATGCAACTGACACTGACAAGCCTCTTGACAAATTGTCTGTCTTTGTTTTATCAAAGATACTGAATAGTGTGGCAGGGGAGCCAAAGAACTTGAAACGGTTGCGCTCTGGTGACCTTCTTATTGAAGTTGACAGAAAGAGTCATGCAGAGAATCTACTGCTTTGTACCAAGTTCTTGGATACCCCTGTCGACATCCAGCCGCATAAAATTCTTTGAACAGTTGCAAGGGAGTTGTCCGATCACCGAGTTTTGCTCATGTAATGTGAGCAAGAAGTGATCGAACAACTCGAGCCACAAGGAGTTGCTGATGCTCGAAGAATTAAATAGAAAAGTGAACGACAATTAGTCCCGACTAATACCTTCATTCTAACTTCAACCTGACTGAACTACCAAAAGAACTTAAACTAACCAGATGGTTACTCGTCACAGTTGACCCATACATACCAAACCCGTTGCGCTGTTACAACTGCCAACTGTACGGTCACCACAAAGACAGATGTAAGAGAGATCTTGCATGTGCACGCTGTGGCATTGCCAAGCACAGTAATGCAAACTGTGTGGAGGCCGACCATTGTGTCAACTGTAATGGTAACCATTCGGCATATTCGAAAGACTGCCCGAAGTGGAAGATCGAGAAGGAGATAGTTCGCGTGAAACATAAAAAAACGCAACATATCATTCCCTGAAGCCAGGAAGATTGTTGAAATACCAACAACTCCTATCCCTGGCTTTTCTTACGCTTCGGCTGCAGTCTCTCGCAAGCCCAGCAGAAGTATTTCAACCCAAACGGACGTTTCTTGGAAACCAGCTGAACACCCCACTATAACGTGGACCTATAATACGCCACACTACAAGCCTTCCACATCTAACTCATCAACACAATCTCCCCGAGGCCGGAGCCCAAAGGCCTCAACATCAAAACCTTCGGAAGGCAAAACCTCAAAGGTCACGCCTTCCAAAAGCCCTAAAGGTCGGGCTAAAAAGACCTTAAAACAAATCACGGCCGTGTCTCCTCTGCGATCACGGCAAGGGCCGGATGATAGGTCGGCCTCTACACTACCACTCAGGGGTAGGCCCACGGCCATGGAGAGGATCCCTGATGACCCTGGATCACAGAAAGGGTCTGATGACCCTGGATCGCAGAAGGGGGCAGACGGCCCCATTCCACTGAAGAACAGGTTTGAGTCGTTGGACTCGATGGAGACTGAAGAGTCTTCTGACACTCCAACTGCCAAACCTGTTCCACCCCGCAAACCCATACTTCCACCTACATAAAACATGGATACTATTATCCAATGGAACTGTCGAGGAATTAAAGCAAATCGTGATGAATTAACAATTTTATTAACTCAACACAACCCCATTGCTGTTTGTCTTCAGGAAACATTTCCTGAAAGTTTGACGATACATTTTCTTTTAAATCACATGCATTATACAGTAAGTGTTCAGATAACGCTGAACGCGCATCTGGTGGAGTCTCATCCTCGTTAATTTGAGCACCCCACATAGTCTCGTGAATCTTGACACTAATCTTCAGGCTGTGGCCGTTAGTGTTACGATGCACAAGACTATTACGTTATGTTCTATCTACATTCCACCATCTGCAGTCCTGTTAAAATCAGAACTAGATAATCTTGTCTGTCAGCTCCCTTCGCCTTTCATTCTCCTTGGCGATTTTAACGGACATAACATGCTTTGGGGTTGTAAAGACACAAATAAAAAGGGGGAACTTATTGAAAATTTTCTTTCCGATCACAATCTCAGCATTTTTAATGATAAATCGAGCACATATTTACATCCCGCAACCGGTTCATATTCCTCTCTGGATTTAACTCTGTGTCATCCTTCTCTGTATTTAGACTTTACGTGGAAAGTTGGTGACGACCTATGTGGGAGTGACCACTTTCCTGTCTTCTTGCAGAGTAATGGACCACCATCCACTGACAGAGTCCAGAGGTGGAAATTACATAAAGCCGATTGGAACACATTTCGCAATATGTGCATGATTGAACTAGATTTTGATCGCTTTCGAGATGCGGAAGATCCGCTAGAACACTACGTTTCCCTTTTACACGATATTGCAGAAAAGACAATACCAAAAACCTCGGCAAAGCCCAAACGTGTCAATAAACCATGGTTTGACGAAGAATGCAAAGAGGCAATGACTGCTCGTAAGCAGTCTATTCGTCAAATCAATAATAACGCAACAGCAGATAATTTAAAAGCTCATAGAATTTTTAGAGCGAAAGTTCGACGCACAATTAAAGCTAGCAAGAGAAGGACTTGGAGATCTTTTGTCTCCAAGTTGAATTCGCGATCTAAAATGAAAACAACATGGGACATGATTCGTAAGATAAACGGTAAAGGTAAATCAACTTCTATCAATCACCTCAACAATGCAGGACATAAAGTATCTTCCAAAACAGACATTTCAAACACATTAGCAGATACCTTCTCCAGGAACTCGTCATGTAATAACTATTCTGAGGAGTTCTTGAAGGTGAAATCTGAGCAAGAGAAAACTAAACTTAATTTTTATTCAGACAATTCAGAACATTACAACGCTCCTTTCTCTATGAGGGAATTAAAAGCTTCCCTCGAGAAAGCACATGATACATCAGCAGGCCCTGATGATATCCACTACCAACTGCTTAAACATGTACCTGAACACTCTTTAGACAACCTCTTTGAAATATTTAATACCATTTGGGAACAAGGCGTCTTCCCGCCTTCATGGCGGGAAGCTACAATCATACCTGTTCCCAAACCGGGCAAGGATCACACCGACCCATCAAGTTACCGTCCCATCGCACTTACTAGCTGCGTCTGTAAAACCATGGAACGAATGATTAACGACAGGCTTGTCTGGTTTCTGGAATCCAATGGACTGATATCTGAGTATCAATCTGGATTCCGTCGCCAGAGAAGCACTGCCGATAATCTGATTAGACTCGAAGCATTCATTCGAGACGGGTTTGTTAACAATGAGCATATAGTTGCCATATTTTTTTTTTTTTACCTAGAAAAGGCATATGACACGACGTGGAAGTATGGGATATGAAGGACCTTCATGACCTCGGTCTGAAGGGTCATCTCCCTGATTTTATTTCTAATTTTTTGAAAGACAGACAATTCCAAGTCCGAGTCGGTACAACCCTTTCTGATCCCCATGAACAGGAAATGGGTGTACCGCAGGAAGTATATTGTCTGTTACCCTTTTTAGCATTAAACTGAATAATATAAAATGCCTGCAACCAGGGTGTTGACTGTTCTTTATATGTAGTACACCATCTGCAGTCCTGTTAAAATCAGAAACTAGATAATCTTGTCTCTCAGCTCCCTTCACCTTTCATTCTCCTTGGCGATTTTAATGGACATAAACATGCTTTGGGGTTGTAAAGACACCAACAAAAAGGGGGAACTTATTGATGAAAATTTTCTTTCCGATCACAATCTCAGCATTTTTAATGATAAATCGAGCACATATTTACATCCCGCAACCGGTTCATATTCCTCTCTGGATTTAACTCTGTGTCATCCTTCTCTGTATTTAGACTTTACGTGGAAAGTTGGTGACGACCTATGTGGGAGTGACCACTTTCCTGTCTTCTTGCAGAGTAATGGACCACCATCCACTGACAGAGTCCAGAGGTGGAAATTACTAAAGCCGATTGGGACACATTTCGTAATATGTGCATAATTGAACTTGATTTTGATCGCTTTCGAGATGCGGAAGATCCACTAGAACACTACGTTTCCCTTTTACACGATATTGCAGAAAAGACAATACCAAAAACCTCGGCAAAGCCCAAACGTGTCAATAAACCATGGTTTGACGAAGAATGCAAAGAGGCAATGACTGCTCGTAAGCAGTCTATTCGTCAAATCAATAACAATGCAACACCAGATAATTTAAATGCTCATAGAATTTTTAGAGCGAAAGCTCGACGCACAATTAAAGCTAGCAAGAGAAGGACTTGGAGATCTTTTGTCTCCAAGTTGAATTCGCGATCTAAAATGAAAACCACATGGGACATGATTCGTAAGATAAACGGTAAAGGTAAATCAACTTCTATCAATCACCTCAACAAAGCAGGACATAAAGTATCTTCCAAAACAGACATTTCAAACACATTAGCAGATACCTTCTCCAGGAACTCCTCATGTAATAACTATTCTGAGGAGTTCTTGAAGGTGAAATCTGAGCAAGAGAAAACTAAACTTAATTTTATTTTTAATTCAGACAATTCAGAACATTACAACGCTCCTTTCTCGATGAGGGAATTAAAAGCTTCCCTCGAGAAAGCACATGATACATCAGCAGGCCTGATGATATCCACTACCAACTGCTTAAACATTTACCTGAACACTCTTTAGACAACCTCCTTGAAATATTTTAATACCATTGGAACAAGGCGTATTTCCGCCTTCATGGCGGGAAGCTACAATCATACCTGTTCCCAAACCGGGCAAGGATCACACCGACCCATCAAGTTACCGTCCCATCGCACTTACTAGCTGCGTCTGTTAAAACCATGGAACGAATGATTAACGACAGGCTTGTCTGGTTTTCTGGAATCCAATGGACTGATATCTGAGTATCAGTCTGGATTCCGTCGCCAGAGAAGCACTGCCGATAATCTGATTAGACTCGAAGCATTCATTCGAGACGGGTTTGTTAACAATGAACATATAGTTGCCATATTTTTTGACCTAGAAAAGGCATATGACACGACGTGGAAGTATGGGATTATGAAGGACCTTCATGACCTCGGTCTGAAGGGTCATCTCCCTGATTTTATTTCTAATTTTTTGAAAGACAGACAATTCCAAGTACGAGTCGGTACAACCCTTTCTGATCCCCATGAACAGGAAATGGGTGTACCGCAGGGAAGTATATTGTCTGTTACCCTTTTTAGCATTAAACTGAATAATATTGTAAAATGCCTGCAACCAGGTGTTGACTGTTCTTTATATGTCGATGATTTTTTAATATGTTACAAATCAAAGAACATGCATACTATTGAGCGCCAATTACAACTGAGCCTCAATAGAATAAACAAGTGGACCACAGAAAACGGCTTTAAGTTTTCGAAATCTAAAACTAACTGCATGCATTTTTGCAAAAGACGCGGTCTTCACCCTGATCCCGAACTTAAACTGGGAACACATCCCATCCCAGTTGTTCGGGAGCAGAAGTTTCTTGGTCTTATCTTTGATCCTAAACTCACTTTTAAACCCCATTTACGATACTTGAAAGCTAAATGCCAGAAAGCACTCAACTTAATGCGAGTGGTAGCAAATCATGACTGGGGTGCAGACCGAAAGGTGCTGCACCGCCTTTACATCGCACATGTGCGCTCAAAACTAGACTATGGATGCACTGTATATGGGTCTGCCAGTAAATCCGATCTTCGGACGCTCGATCCAATACATCACCAAGGCTTACGACTCTGCCTGGGTGCATTCCGTACGTCTAACGCACAGAGCTTATATGCCGAAGCAAATGAGCCTTCTCTCCACGACAGACGCACCAAATTATCTTTGCAATACGCCACTAAACTACATTCCAATCCATCTAATCCAGCTTATAACACTGTCTTTCATCGAACTACAGATGCTGTATTCGATAAGAAACCAAGCTTCAAGCCACCATTCGGCAAGAGAATGGATCCTTTTATACACGATGCTGGCTTGGATCTGGATCACATTGCCAAATACGCTGTTCCAGATACTCCACCGTGGCAGTTGGAGCAGCCCAAGGTGATCTTCGATCTTAGTCAGCACACGAAAGCAACAACTGATCCATCCATTTTTAAATCACTTTTTCTTGAGATTAAAGACAGATACAATACGTACACTCCGATTTTTACTGATGGCTCAAAGATCGGGGACCGGGTAGCATCTGCTGCCGCTGTCCCCGAGGGAGATCTTCAATCCAGACTCCAGACAAATCTTCGATATTTTCTGCGGAATTGAGGGCGATTTTACTTGCTCTTGATTTCGCGAAAAAATATCTTGGAGAAAGCAATTCATTTTGTTTTCCGATTCATTATCTTCACTACAAGCTTTGTACAACATGAAGCTTGAACATCCACTTATCCGCCAAATCATGGAGCTACACCATATTTTACTTTCGTCTGGCAAGGACATTATTTTTGTTGGCTACCCAGTCATACTGGTATCAAGGGCAATGACAGGGCAGATAGTGCTGCCAAGGCCGCCCTGGATCTACCAACTTCTCATTTTCCTGTTTGCTATCATGATTTTAAATCATCCATCAACTCATTCATCTCCGATACAATGCAGATCCAGTGGGATCTGCTCACAGATAATAAACTTCATGCTGTGAAACCGACTCTGGCGAATGGACTCCTGGCTACAGACATGTACGCCGGGATGAAGTTGTCCTTAGTCGATTGCGCATTGGACATACACGACTAACGCATTCGTATATGCTCAAAGGTGAGCCGCGTCCATGGTGTATTCCATGCCACAGCGCATTTACCGTGCAACACATCCTACTGGACTGTATCGATTTTGCCGATATTCGAGGCAAACACTTCACTGTTACTTCACTTGCGGAGCTATTCCAGGTGGAGAACATTGAAGGTTTGCTTCACTTTCTACATGAAACTAACTTGTATCGGAAAATTTAATTTTATCATTGTATACATGTTTCTCATTATTATACTTTTATAATTCTATACACGTTGTTCATTTATATTATTTATCATATTAATATTTTTACCTTATCATCTGATTGATTATTACATGTAACATACTATTTTACTATTCTTTTTTATTTTCTTCATCTACATTGCTTGGCCCTAAATGATACTCTTTTGTGTTGATGGGCCGTTAAGCACCATTCCATTCCATTCCATTATATGTAGTAGTATAAAGGGAGTCAAAATGATACCACCTGCGGTGGCATCATTTATAACCCTTTATACTACTCCCACCACCCACGAAAAATAAAAAATTAGTTAACGAGGAAATTGTATCCCACCAACCACGATAAATACATCATGTTGTTTTCACGTCCAATTGAACAGATAAATTTAATAGGTTATAATAAAATATTATAAAAAAATTAAAAAACAAAATGAATAATAAAATACAATCAACGAATTGGACGTTTGTAATGAAACATTGGATGAAGCATGTTTTAACGCTGATTTGTTTCTACAGTATTAAAATCACGGTAAAATGACAATACTTATAATTTGGTATCGAACAACATGAAATAAAAATCAGCGTAATTTATTACGCTGCGATAAAAACTAGCATTTACAATATTAAACCGGCAATTATGGTTCGCCGGATAAAGTATCAAAATTTATGTAATGGCAAGCGACTAAAATAGGATCGGAGAACAAACACTACCGAAATCTATTATCAAACTAATTTTGTAAAACAGTTTAAAATCAAAGATTCGATTGACGGATATGCGTTTTCTAACGATAACGAAGAAATTGGAAAATTAAATTAGAAGAAATTTGGAAATTATTGAAACAGACAAACAAAAAAAACAACTATTAGAGAATAAAATGGATAATACAATACAATTGGAATTGAAAAATTTGTTTTAATAACAGTGTTGAGAAGGAAGTATTTACGAAGCTTATGGGGGTTATAATCCTATATATAAATTCTATAAAATGAAGAACAACTAGGCGAAATATCGAATTATATGGAAATACCAGCGGTAATTTATTACGCTCCGAGAAAAAAAACGTTGCATTACAATATTATAACCGGCAAATTATGTCAACTATACAAGAGGCAAATACAAACATTAAGAAACGGATAATGGAGTAATCGGATATGAAAACTAAGGTGGTTATTATAAAAAATAAAATTATTAAAAACCCAAACGATTCGATTTATTTAACGAAGATACATTTCTACGATATTCGCATTAAAAAGAAATTGAAAAAATTGAAAAAATTTATTATTGAACAGCAACTAATTAAAAATTACAATTTAAATCAAAATTATTTATAATATTTTTCACCAAGCAAAGTTTAGGTTTATATACCGAGAAATAAAAAAACACAGATTCAATCTCGGACGGACGCCCGTCACTAATATCTCAACAGTGGAGATAAGGTTTTCGCCCACATGTACTTCCTAATCACTCTGGCTGGGTGGCCTGGGGGGCTCTGGGGGGGGTGGGGTGGGGGCTCACTACACAATAAAGCCGGATGGAGGTAATGAAGAGGAGGGGTTCCGGCGGTATCGGGTCCCAATGAATGGGGTGGGGGGGAGGAGTATGAAGGAGCGTCAGACACACCTGCGCTAAGCCTGGAAAAAAAAGAGAAAAGAGAGATTTCAAGCGAAGGGCTTAGACGAGGTTTGACCCAGAAGGGTTTGCTGGCGCGGGTTCGAGCGTTCGGTAGGAACCTAAACATTTAAATTTTCTATTTTTTTTTTTAATTGTTAATAAATTTCCTAAAATAAATTAATAAATTGTTTACTGCACACCAATATAATTAATAAAATTAATAAATTTTGGAAAAAAATAGGAAAATTAAATTATTTTTTTAAAAAATAATTTTAATAAAAATATCACAAATGGTACTGTAACATTTGCCTCCCGACTTTATTTTCCAAGTTTTACCCTATCAAAATTTTATCCCAATCAGTACAAACTCAATTTTGGCAGGGTGGGGGCGTGCGCCATTGATCCCATTATATTCCATTTTTTAATTCTTCATATCTCCCCCCAAATTTTTCTTCCACCCACGGATTCAAACTCTAAAATTTGATATTTTTCTTATCCGGGTCCCAACGCTTTGGACACCATAACGTCGATGCTATTTTTTCTTAGACCTAGCGAGAACGGATATTCTATCATGTTTTCTTTTCTACTGTTTTTTCTCGAGTTTTCCACCCAACCACCGCCCCCCCTAATTTAACCATACAAAGTGGGTTCCAGAATAAAACGGTAAATTCCGACTCCAAAACCCCTGCAAGTGGAATACCATTACAATTGTTAGAATAGCGTTGACAGCAGTCCCCGCCCCACCCCACAAACAACCAGAAACACTTTGCCAGAACCGTACTAGAATGCTTCAGCTATTGTTTGTTTTGCCGCGCGCTTTATATTTGTTAGCGTGTCTTTTTTTCTATTTGCACCATTCTCTAACGAAAATATCCTGCATTAGCGACGATAAATATTCAACCCTAAAATCTGAACTTCTTTCGTTAATTGGATATAGTGTTTGGGGGAGTGGTAATTTGAGAGTTTGGATACAGTGTTTGGGTGGATGTGGTATTGAGTAATAATTGAACTTTTATACTTGTTACTAAAACTCAGGTTTAATCGGGAAAAACTCTGTATTATTTTCCAATTTAATTTTTGGAAAGGAGTTTCTGGTAGAAAGGATATAATTTCCAAATTCCTGAATAAACCTTCTCTCCTTACCATTTACAAACACTCCGGTAACTATTTTTAAATATGGTATTGTAAGAATAACGGATCTATATTTACCCACTATAAAAGGTCTCACCTGTGGTACTTTTGTAATGTACATCCCCAATTTCATCGTCATACATTGCCTCAATGTTACCCGACGAATGATCCGTTTATCATTCTCGACATCCGATTTTTAGAATTAAACGCATTCCCCGCTGGTGATATTACCAACAACCCACCCACGCTACCACCTTTGTGTTTTTTTCATATATAATTGTTTTCTTGTTTTATCCAGTCTGTGTGCGGGTAAATTCGGAAGGGAAAATATATACCCGTATTTATGCTCATTAGAATAACTTCATAAATGCCTATTGTTTTGTTTTCCGTTATTAAAACATTCTGGCGTCGAAAAGAAAAAACACGATCTAAATATTGAGTTTTTAATCATCTCCGTTGCCAATTGGCTCAAGTCCTAGCGGTATAAAAAACCGACATAAAAAAACGACATAATTAAACTTACTTATTTCCTAAATAGCATTATAAATTAATTTATAATAAATCAAATTTAAAAAAAATATCACCTATTCAACCGTCGAATAGCAATAAATATAACGATTCTTCCAGATTTCGCTATCAAACGTCAATCATTTACAATATTTCCTGAATGAATATCAGACTAGCCGGATCGAGTCCTCTTATGACAGACTTTGGAAATTATATCATTACACATTATTCCTATGGGCAATATTAATATAACTGTGAAATACCTTCCAGGCTGTAATTGTTTTTCTCAGATCGTATGGTGATACTTCTCTCGAGAAGGTTCTTGTACGAGATCAATGCACCAATTAGATAAGCCGCCCTTTCCTCGAACGTATACGATCTCCATCAGCGTTGAGTTCGGCTATCATTTCTAGTAAGTTCCAGAGTTTAATTTTAATAAACTCAATCCGTGTGGAGTTGTCATTATAGTATAATAATACGGTATACTCGATAGAATAATGCCTTACATTTTTTTTATTTTTTTTTAATTTATTATAAGTAATATTAGAATTTTATTATTGTCACTGAAACTTATATATATATGGGTATAACTCTGTATCATTTTCCAATTGTCGGGAGGTTGATTTTGGTAGAATGTATATTCCCAAA
>JAQRGA010001053.1:0-14425 GCA_029237695.1 Conchocele bisecta
CGTGTTCTTCCCCAACGAGACGTGGTTCGAGCAACGAATCGCGGTGAATGCGAGTGAAATGCGACCGACCCGCTTCGGAAGTAGTCGGTACGGTCTCGACGCGCCTGCGGAACGATGAAGCGGGCGCAGCCGCGAAGCGTTGACGTTCACCGGTCGCAAATTGAGATTTATCAAATAAAATCTACTACTCACTACTACCATCGTTCGTTTCGTTCTTGTTTTGTAAAACATACGGACATACAGGAGTTTTTTTTTTAATATTAATAACTCTTCGCATACATATAAAAACGAGATGCCGACCCCCGATTACGGTACTATTGTAAACAAAACACACACACACACACACCATGCCTCTTATGGACTCAGCGGACGTGCAGAGTTACTTCGTCGGACTCGACAAGACGGTCCGCGAATCGAAGTGTTGCGAACCATGGCGAGCGATGCTGTACCAAATGAGACTCGAGGCGACGATCGACACGGTCGCGTTTCGGAATCGCTACGAAAATGCGCGGCAAACTCGCCGGTGGTGGACGACGAGGGCAGGCGTCCCGAGCTCCCGTTGTTGCCGTTCGACTCGGACCGCACTACGCGTCTGATGCGCGTCGACTTCACGGGACTGGTCGGCCGGCGGACGAGGTTCGCGACGGTGGTGACGTGCGACGCGACCGGTCGCAACGTGAGCTATCAAGACACGCTGCTGCAGCTAACCATGAACAGCAACCACCTCCAAGCTGGTGAACTGGCGGTTTTGAAAATATGCAACCTCGCAGCCATGGTCGGTATCTGGGCACAAGCACGCACACGCTCTTTCGCCAGGACGGCGGCCGCGCGAAAGTCAACCAGCTGAGTTTTCCCGGTGTAGCCACGAATGCGACGTCACGCCCGCCACGGCCCCTATACAAATACTATCCACGGGGGGGGTCAAGCAGCCAGCCATCGAGAGGGATTACTCGAAAAACGTCTGAGACAGAGATAGCCACCGAAGTGGCCGGAACTCTTTTCCGGTACAAGAGCCGAGTTTTTTGCACAGCGATGGGACATGTCAGTCGAGACTGCTGTGTGGGTTTTTTGGGCCCATTGCAGTTGTCGACAGCGCAACCGTCGGGGTGTTACCCACCACCACCACCCGGAAGTTAGAGTGGCGGGGTGTTACCCGTCCGGGGGCCTAAACCCGCAATATCGTCGTATCTGTCGCTGCAACCGTTACGCGGCCCGTGTATAATGGAGGGCCGTCCGGCTGCCGGGGGGCATCAAAGGTCGGGCATCTTTCGGGCTATCGAGCAATCATCGCCACGTAAAAACGAGACTTTCCCACCGGGGGGCGACAAGGCCGTGACGTTCCTCGTCCCCGTTGAGTCGGTCTAACGACACCTAGTATTCTCGTTTTTAAAACCACCTTACGCAAATTGCTCGTCAGCTGCTTGACAGTGTCTCTCGGCCGTCGCACTGACTAACGTGTGCGTGTGTTTGTGCCAACACCGACGAGGCCATCGGAAGGTGTGGTGACTGACCGACTGACTAGCAAGTAGTGTTTGCCGGAGACAAATCGTTAAACGTCTCGGTAGTAAGACCACGTCTAGTGCGAACGAGTACCAAATTCGACTAGCACGACTCGCACGTAACGCGCCGCGGGCAATAGCCAGTACTATGCGGCTAAAGTGGAGTCGGGAGGTCAGACTTGAAACGTTAACGATCGTCTATCCTAGCCTAGTTTGCGGAAATTGAGATTTATCAAATAAAAACTACAACTCACTACTACCATCGTTCGTTTCGTTCTTGTTTTGTAAAACATACGGACATACAGGAGTTGTTTTTTTAATATTAATAACTCTTCGCATACATATAAAAACGAGATGCCGACCACCGATTACGGTACTATTGTAAACAAAACACACACACACACACACACCATGCCTCTTATGGACTCAGCGGACGTGCAGAGCTACTTCGTCGGACTCGACAAGACGGTCCGCGAATCGAAGTGTTGCGAACCATGGCGAGCGTATGCTGTACCATAAAATGAGACTCGAGGCGACGATCGACACGGTCGCGTTTCGGAATCGCTACGAAATGCGCGGCAACTCGCCGGTGGTGGACGACGAGGGCAGTTCGTCCCGACTCCCGTTGTTGCCATTCGACTCGGACCGCACTACGCCGTCTGATTGCGCGTCGACTTCACGGGACTGTGTCGGCCGGCGACGAGGTTTTACTGACCAACGGACCTCAATACATTTACACAATTGTCGGAGATTACAAGGCCCCGAATCAGTATATTGCGGACAGTTTTGCTTGTATTACGGATATCGACGTTGCCGAGGAACGAGCATGAGAACGATAGTCAACGAGTTTAGTAGTACAAATTACGTCCTTAACGACGAAATGTGATGTGAATTAATTGTTTGTACTGTACATATTGTAAACAAAAAATATATATTATAAAAAAAAAGTGGGGGGAAGAGGGTAATGCAGCATCTCAGTTACAAGCCTGAGAACATCTCTTACGATGCGTGCTGCAGAGTAACCTCTTAGGGAATAACGTTAAACGCAATTTATTTACATAATTGTATTCACAACGTATATTAATTCCATTTCTATAAGAGTAGGAAGTACAACATCATCATAACATATTCTTGATTCCCGTAATGAGAATCTTACCATTATGAAAACATGTAAAGTGAAACGGTGTCTCTCTTGTAAACATGGCAGCTGGAAACAGTTCCTGGTTCGTACTGAGCTCTCATGTTCGTACACAACGATTCCATGGTTAGGTTCCCGTTGACGCGGTAATACGCCGACATGGTGGACAATCTTCGCTTCGGTCGAGTTAAACGCCGTACCCGTACGACGTAAGCGATCGAGTGTAAGCGTTAATCCTTATTATGCCCTTCGATTCGCAGTCGGCCTTTCCGTTGACGACGATCTTGCCCGTCTTGAAACGCTAGGCAGCAACCTCCGAGTTCGGGATCTTTCATATCGCACCGTTGAATCTTCGTGGGTGGGCGTATTTGATGTCAGGGAACATATACAACTCAGACTCGCCAAGTCTATCAGACAGTTACAGTCCGACGTACACACTATATTGGTAATCATCGTAGATCGGGTTCACTAGATTGGATATGCCGTGATGAACCGTCCAGTGTTTCCTCATCTTCCTGCCCACGATCTTTATCCGGTAACTTTTTTCACTTCCGTACCTTTAACGCCTATACTAAAATTAAAACGTTTCTCTAAATGGAATTCTATCATTATGTGACGAAGAAAACAGTCGGGTTGATCGATACAAGATTGAATGGATACATCATCGTATTCTTATTTTTGAAAACTGACACTCCTTGATTTTTCCCCGAATATAAGTAAATGCTTATCTAAAGCGTGTCTCGATACGGTGAACGACATGGTAGCGAATGATTGTATGGCCAATCTCTACGTCTTTTATAGGTCCGTGTTGCAATTTTTAGAACGTCCTACAATCTTCATTGGTCAGTTCTAAGGTCACTTTTGATTGGTCGCTATTTTTTAGAATGACATCATCGTCCTACAATCTCATTGGTCAGCTCCGGTATCGCTTTTAATCGAACAATAGAAAGGCGGGCCATTTTGTTTTTGAACTTAAAGAGACATCATAATACAGCGCAACCTGTCGGGTGTTACCCACCCACCCACCACCCGGAAGAAATAGAAAGTGGCGGGGGTGTTACCCGTCCCGGGGGCCTAACCCGCTATCGTCGTATCTGTCGCTCAACCGTACCGCGGCCCGTGATATAATGGAGGGGCCGTCCGCTGGCCGGGGGCATCAAAGGTCGGGGGCATCTTTCGGCTATCGAGCATCATCGCCACGAAAAACGAGACTTTCCCAACCGGGGCGACAGGCCGTGACGTTCCTCGTCCCCGTTGAGTCGTCTAACTCCACACCTAGTATCTCGTTTTAAAACCACCTTACGCAATTGCTCCGTCACTGCTTGACAGTGTCGCTCGGCCGTCGCACTGACTAACGTGTGCGTGTGTTTTTGTGCCAACACCGACGAGGCCATCGGAAGGTGTGGTGACTGACTGCTGACTGACTAGCAAGTAGTGTTTGCCGGAGACAAATCGTTAAACGTCTCGGTAGTAAGACCACGTCTAGTGCGAACGAGTACCAAATTCGACTAGCACGACTCGCACCTAACGCGCCGCGGGCAATAGCCAGTACTATGCGGCTAAAGTGGAGTCGGGAGGTCAGACTTGAAACGTTAACGATCGTCTATCCTAGCCTAGTTTGCGGAAATTGAGATTTATCAAATAAAAAACTACTACTCACTACTACCATCGTTCGTTTCGTTCTTGTTTCGTTCTTGTTGCCAACCTGTCGGTTAGTCAAAACGTTGGTCAATTACCCCACCCACTAGGCTCAACATGTAAAACTTCAACTCCATGTCACTGTCGCTGCAGTGGTACGGAAGAACAGGGTGTCACTATAGGTACCATCTCCCCCATGTTAAAGGTGTTTGTCCGAGCGGAGCAACGAATCGATAGCGCCGTCCTCGGGTATATCGTCACGACTGGATCGCGGAAGTGAGAAAGAACAGGGTGTCACTATAGGTACCATCTCCCCCATGTTAAAGGTGTTTGTCCGAGCGGAGCAACGAATCGATAGCGCCGTCCTCGGGTATATCGTCACGACTGGATCGCGGAAGTGAGCGCGCTCAGAGTCCAGTTCGTCTTCGTACGTGTAGGCGGCCAGACCGAATCGTCCGCCACCGTCGATGAATCTAACGTTGAACAGATCGCCAGACACCGAGTGTCGCACTCGCTCCGTCAACCGTCGAGCTGGTACCAATATATCGTCGTATCGTAGGTGAAACGTTCACCCATACACGTCCAGACTGGCGGCGCCTGAATCCTCGCCCGGTCTCGTCTCGACAACGGTGGTAGTCGGTTCGTACGTATCATCGTGAAAAAGAAAAAGGCTTTTTTTTATGTTATATATAGCGGTGTCGGTTTTTTTTTAAATATGAATAACTCTTCGCATACATATAAAAACGAGATGCCGACCCCCGATTACCGTACTATTGTAAACAAAACAAAAAACACACACACACACACACACACACACACACACACACACACACACACACACACACACACACACACACACACACACACACACACACACCATGTCTCTTATGGACTCAGCGGACGTGCAAAGCTACTTCGTCGGACTCGACAAGACGGTCCGCGAATCCAAGTGTTGCGAACCATGGCGAGCGATGCTGTACCAAATGAGACCCGAGGCAACGATCGACACGGTCGCGTTTCGGAATCGCTACGAAATGCGCGGGCGAGCGCCGAAGCGTTGACGTTCGCCGGTCGCAAATTGAGATTTATCAAATAAAACCTACTACTCACTACTACCATTGTTCGTTTCGTTCTTGTTTTGTAAAATCATACGGACACAAAAAAGGAGGTTTTTTTTAAATATTAATATCTCTCTTCGCATACATATACAAACGAGATGCCGACCCCCGATTACGGTACTATTGTAAACAAAACACACACACACACACACCATGCCTCTTATGGACTCAGCGGACGTGCAGAGCTACTTCGTCGGACTCGACAAGACGGTCCGCGAATCGAAGTGTTGCGAACCATGGCGAGCGATGCTGTACCAAATGAGACTCGAGGCGACGATCGACACGGTCGCGTTTCGGAATCGCTACGAAATGCGCGGCAACTCGCCGGTGGTGGACGACGAGGGCAGGCGTCCCGAGCTCCCGTTGTTGCCATTCGACTCGGACCGCACTACGCGTCTGATGCGCGTCGACATCACGGGACTGTGGTCGGCCGGCGACGAGGTTTTACTGACCAACGGACCTCAATACATTTACAATTGTCGGAGATTACAAGGCCCCGAATCAGTATATTGCGGACAGTTTTGCTTGTATTACGGATATCGACGTTGCCGAGGAACGAGCATGAGAACGATAGTCAACGAGTTTAGTAGTACAAATTACGTCCTTAACGACGAAATTGTGATGTGAATTATTGTTTGTACTGTACATATTGTAAACAAAAAATATATATTAAAAAAAAAGTGGGGGGGGAAGAGGGTAATGCAGCATCTCAGTTACAAGCCTGAGAACATCTCTTACGATGCGTGCAGAGTAACCTCTTAGGGAATAACGTAACGCAATTTATTTACATAATTGTATTCACAACGTATATAATTCCATTTCTATAAGAGTAGGAAGTACAACATCATCATACATATTGTTCTTGATTCCCGTAATGAGAATCTTACCATTATGAAAACATGTAAAGTGAACGGTGTCTCTCTTGAACATGGCAGCTGGAAACAGTTCCGGTTCGTACTGAGCTCTCATGTTCGTACACAACGATTCCATGGTTAGGTTCCCGTTGACGCGGTAATACGCCGACATGGTGACAATCTTCGCTTCGTCGAGTTAACGCCGTACCCGTAACGACGTAAGCGATCGATGTAAGCGTTAATCCTTATTATGCCCTTCGATTCGCAGTCGGCCTTTCCGTTGACGACGATCTTGCCGTCTTGAACGCTAGGCAGCAACCTCCGAGTTCGGGATCTTTCCATATCGCACCGTTGAATCTTCGTGGGTCGTATTTGATGTCAGGACATATACAACTCAGACTCGCCAAGTCTATCAGACAGTTACAGTCCGACGTACACACTATATTGGTAATCATCGTAGATCGGGTTCACTAGATTGGATATGCCGTGATGACCGTCCAGTGTTTCCTCATCTTCCTGCCCACGATCTTTATCCGGTAACTTTTTTCACTTCCGTAACCTTTAACGCCTATACTAAAATTAAATAAAAACGTTTCTCTAAATGAATTATATCATTATGTGACGAAGAACAGTCGGGTTGATCGATACAAGATTGAATGGATAACATCATCGTATTCTTATTTTTGAAAACTGACACTCCTTGATTTTTCCCCGAATATAGTAAATGCTTATCTAAAGCGTGTCTCGATACGGTGAACGACATGGTAGCGAATGATTGTATGGCCAATCCTACGTCCTTTTATAGGTCCGTGTTGCAATTTTTAGAACGTCCTACAATCTCATTGGTCAGTTCTAAGGTCACTTTTGATTGGTCGCTATTTTTAGAATGACATCATCGTCCTACAATCTCATTGGTCAGCTCCGGTATCGCTTTTAATCGAACAATAGAATGGCGGCCATTTTGTTTTGAACTTAAAGAGACATCTATACTACAGCGCAACCCGTCGGGTGTTACCCACCCACCACCACCCGGAAGATAGAGTGGCGGGGGTGTTACCCGTCCGGGGGCCTAACCCGCAATATCGTCGTATCTGTCGCTGCAACCGTACCGCGGCCCGTGATATAATGGAGGGCCGTCCGGCTGCCGGGGGCATCAAAGGTCGGGCATCTTTCGGCTATCGAGCATCATCGCCACGAAAAACGAGACTTTCCCACCGGGGGCGGCAGGCCGTGACGTTCCTCGTCCCCGTTGAGTCGGTCTAACGACACCTAGTATTCTCGTTTTTAAAACCACCTTACGCAATTGCTCGTCAGCTGCTTGACAGTGTCGCTCGGCCGTCGCACTGACTAACGTGTGCGTGTGTTTGTGCCAACACCGACGAGGCCATCGGAAGGTGTGGTGACTGACTGACTGACTAGCAAGTAGTGTTTGCCGGAGACAAATCGTTAAACGTCTCGGTAGTAAGACCACGTCTAGTGCGAACGAGTACCAAATTCGACTAGCACGACTCGCACCTAACGCGCCGCGGGCAATAGCCAGTACTATGCGGCTAAAGTGGAGTCGGCGGGAGGTCAGACTTGAAACGTTAACGATCGTCTATCCTAGCCTAGTTTGCGGGAAATTGAGATTTATCAAATAAAAACTACTACTCACTACTACCATCGTTCGTTTCGTTCTTGTTTCGTTCTTGTTGCCAACCTGTCGGTTAGTCAAACGTTGGTCAATTACCCCACCCACTAGGCTCACATGTAAAACTTCAACTCCATGTCACTGTCGCTGCAGTGGTACGGAAGAAACAGGGTGTCACTATAGGTACCATCTCCCCCATGTTAAAGGTGTTTGTCCGAGCGGAGCAACGAATCGATAGCGCCGTCCTCGGGTATATCGTCACGGACTGGATCGCGGAAGTGAGAAAGAACAGGGTGTCACTATAGGTACCATCTCCCCATGTTAAAGGTGTTTGTCCGAGCGGAGCAACGAATCGATAGCGCCGTCCTCGGGTATATCGTCACGACTGGATCGCGGAAGTGAGCGCGCTCAGAGTCCAGTTCGTCTTCGTACGTGTAGGCGGCCAGACCGAATCGTCCGCCACCGTCGATGAATCTAACGTTGAACAGATCGCCAGACACCGAGTGTCGCACTCGCTCCGTCAACCGTCCGAGCTGTACCAATATATCGTCGTATCGTAGGTGAAACGTTCACCCATACACGTCCAGACTGGCGGCGCCTGAATCCTCGCCCGGTCTCGTCTCGACAACGGTGGTAGTCGGTTCGTACGTATCATCGTGAAAAAGAAAAAGGCTTTTTTTTATGTTATATATAGCGGTGTCGGTTTTTTTTTAAATATTAATAACTCTTCGCATACATATAAAAACGAGATGCCGACCCCCGATTACCGTACTATTGTAAACAAAAACACACACACACACACACACACACACACACACACACACACACACACACACACACACACACACACACACACACACCATGTCTCTTATGGACTCAGCGGACGTGCAAAGCTACTTCGTCGGACTCGACAAGACGGTCCGCGAATCGAAGTGTGCGAACCATGGCGAGCGATGCTGTACCAAATGAGACCGAGGCAACGATCGACACGGTCGCGTTTCGGAATCGCTACGAAAATGCGCGGGCGAGCGCCGAAGCGTTGACGTTCGCCGGTCGCAAATTGAGATTTATCAAATAAAACCTACTACTCACTACTACCATTGTTCGTTTCGTTCTTGTTTTGTAAAACATACGGACACAAGGATGGTTTTTTTTAATATTAATATCTCTCTTCGCATACATATACAAACGAGATGCCGACCCCCGATTACGGTACTATTGTAAACAAAAAAACACACACACACACACACCATGCCTCTTATGGACTCAGCGGACGTGCAGAGCTACTTCGTCGGACTCGACAAGACGGTCCGCGAATCGAAGTGTTGCGAACCATGGCGAGCGATGCTGTACCAAATGAGACTCGAGGCGACGATCGACACGGTCGCGTTTCGGAATCGCTACGAAATGCGCGGCAACTCGCCGGTGGTGGACGACGAGGGCAGGCGTCCCGAGCTCCCGTTGTTGCCATTCGACTCGGACCGCACTACGCGTCTGATGCGCGTCGACTTCACGGGACTGTGGTCGGCCGGCGACGAGGTTTTACTGACCAACGGACCTCAATACATTTACAATTGTCGGAGATTACAAGGCCCCGAATCAGTATATTGCGGACAGTTTTGCTTGTATTACGGATATCGACGTTGCCGAGGAACGAGCATGAGAACGATAGTCAACGAGTTTAGTAGTACAAATTACGTCCTTAACGACGAAATTGTGATGTGAATTATTGTTTGTACTGTACATATTGTAAACAAAAAATATATTATTAAAAAAAAATAAAAAAAGTGGGGGGAAGAGGGTAATGCAGCATCTCAGTTACAAGCCTGAGAACATCTCTTACGATGCGTGCAGAGTAACTCTTAGGGAATAACGTAACGCATTTATTTACATAATTGTATTCACAACGTATATAATTCCATTTCTATAAGAGTAGGAAGTACAACATCATCATACATATTGTTCTTGATTCCCGTAATGAGAATCTTACCATTATGAAAACATGTAAAGTGAACGGTGTCTCTCTTGAACATGGCAGCTGGAAACAGTTCCGGTTCGTACTGAGCTCTCATGTTCGTACACAACGATTCCATGGTTAGGTTCCCGTTGACGCGGTAATACGCCGACATGGTGACAATCTTCGCTTCGGTCGAGTTAACGCCGTACCCGTAACGACGTAAGCGATCGATGTAAGCGTTAATCCTTATTATGCCCTTCGATTCGCAGTCGGCCTTTCCGTTGACGACGATCTTGCCCGTCTTGAAACGCTAGGCAGCAACCTCCGAGTTCGGGATCTTTCCATATCGCACCGTTGAATCTTCGTGGGTCGTATTTGATGTCAGGACATATACAACTCAGACTCGCCAAGTCTATCAGACAGTTACAGTCCGACGTACACACTATATTGGTAATCATCGTAGATCGGGTTCACTAGATTGGATATGCCGTGATGACGTCCAGTGTTTCCTCATCTTCCTGCCCACGATCTTTATCCGGTAACTTTTTTCACTTCCGTAACCTTTAACGCCTATACTAAAAATTAAAACGTTTCTCTAAATGAATTCTATCATTATGTGACGAAGAACAGTCGGGTTGATCGATACAAGATTGAATGGATAACATCATCGTATTCTTATTTTTGAAAACTGACACTCCTTGATTTTTCCCCGAATATGTAAATGCTTATCTAAAGCGTGTCTCGATACGGTGAACGACATGGTAGCGAATGACTGTTGGCTAGAGATACATTACCTTTAGGGGTCGAGACCTATCTAACGATTGGTCCAATTTCGATCAGCCCATCGTAACTCGAATTTTGCTAAATAGTCTGTACTGATGTCTCATGAACTTTAGAACGTCTGGTAGCGCATGTGTGTACATCGTTTCATTCGTCTTCGGGTGAACAACGTGTACTTTTTTCTTTTTATTATTTTGGGTAGGATCAGTTTGTATAATCCAAGATGGCGGCGGGACGTGAAAACCTCATATGCGAATGATCTACTATATTTAGGAAATCCAATATGGCGGTGTCGGTAAACATTGGGTATATATTATATAACTATAGTATAATATTATGTAGTACCACAATGTTGTTCACTGTGGTCATATATTATATAACTAACACTACTACCCGAATATAGTAAATGCTTATCTAAAAAAGCGTGTCTCGATACGGTGAACGACATGGTAGCGAATGACTGTTGGCTAGAGATACATTACCTTTAGGGGTCGAGACCTATCTAACGATTGGTCCAATTTCGATCAGCCCATCGTAACTCGAACTAAGCACGCACACGCTCTTCGCCAGGAAGGCGGCCGCGCGAAAGTCAACCAGCTGAGTTTTCCCGGTGTAGCCACGAATGCGACGTCACGCCCGCCACGGCCCCTATACAAATACTATCCACGGGGTCAAGCAGCCAGCCATCGAGAGGATTACTCGAAACGTCTGAGACAGAGAATAGCCACCGAAGTGGCCGGAACTCTATTCCGGTACAAGAGCCGAGTTTTTTGCACAGCGATGGACATGTCAGTCGAGACTGCTGTGTGGGTTTTTTGGGCCCATTGCAGTGTCGACAGCGCAACCCGTCGGGGTGTTACCCACCCACCACCACCGGAAGATAGAGTGGCGGGGGTGTTACCCGTCCGGGGGCCCCCCCCTCCTAACCGCAATATCGTCGTATTCTGTCGCTGCAACCGTACCCCCCCCCCCCCCCGCGCGGGCCCGTGATATAATGGAGGGCCGTCCGGCTGCCGGGGGCATCAAAGGTCGGGCATCTTTCGGCTATCGAGCATCATCGCCACGAAAAACGAGACTTTCCCACCGGGGGCGACAGGCCGTGACGTTCCTCGTCCCCGTTGAGTCGGTCTAACGACACCTAGTATTCTCGTTTTTAAAACCACCTTACGCAATTGCTCGTCAGCTGCTTGACAGTGTCGCTCGGCCGTCGCACTGACTAACGTGTGCGTGTGTTTGTGCCAACACCGACGAGGCCATCGGAAGGTGTGGTGACTGACTGACTGACTAGCAAGTAGTGTTTGCCGGAGACAAATCGTTAAAACGTCTCGGTAGTAAGACCACGTCTAGTGCGAACGAGTACCAAATTCGACTAGCACGACTCGCACCTAACGCGCCGCGGGCAATAGCCAGTACTATGCGGCTAAAGTGGAGTCGGGAGGTCAGACTTGAAACGTTAACGATCGTCTATCCTAGCCTAGTTTGCGGAAATTGAGATTTATCAAATAAAAACTACTACTCACTACTACCATCGTTCGTTTCGTTCTTGTTTCGTTCTTGTTGCCAACCTGTCGGTTAGTCAAAACGTTGGTCAATTACCCCACCCACTTGCCCTACAGATGGATTCAGTCTAGTATTGACTTGACCATACAGACGGATTCAGCCTATAGGATTACCCTACAGACCGATTCAGCCTCTATATACTAGGATTACGCAAGAGATTGATCCAGACTCTAGGATTACCCTACAGATGGATTCTGCCTCTAGGATTATGCTAAAGATGGATTCAAGCTCTAGATGACCCTAAATATACATTTAGCCTCTAGGATTACCCAACAGACGCATTTAGCCTGTAGGATTACCCAACAGACAGATGCAGTCTCTAGGATTACCCTACATATGGATTCAGTCTCTAAGATTGCCCTAAGGATGGATTCAGCCACTAGGATTTCCTAAGGATGGATTCAGCATCTAGGTTTCCCTCAGGGTGGATTCAATCTGTAGGATTGCCCTAAGGAAGGATTCAGTCTCTAGGATTGACTTAAGGACATATTCAGTCTCTAGGATTGCCCTAAGGAAGGATTCAGCCTCTAGAAGGCTAGCAACCACCAATTAGTTTTACTATACAACTTAACCGATTCCTCCAAATATGGCCATTCTCTCACACTTTCACTATTCGTATGGATGCTGTGGAACCTACCTGTTCATAACCTGCAACCTGTCTGCACCGGATTTTCACTAATTAAACAATATGTTCACTTACTCCTAAGAAAGAAAATTTCAACATTGTCCTGTCCGCCATTTTGTTTATCATCAAAGTGTCATGTGACGTAGTGTTCACATCACGTGACAGCAGGCTCAGTAATTTCTTTTAAATGCTAGAAATATGCTGGAAACTGGTGTTAAAAACACCCCAACATGTTTCTCAAGTAAAATTGGGCTGTAATGGATCAGGATTTACAAGCAAACTGGGTCTGTGGCCTCAAAACGTCTGCACTATTTTTTTTATACCGGACTACAAAAGCATACCCCCTGGCCGATGTGTACTATATTTAGCACAGTGATACCTATAAGCGCATTTTTTTTGCTATAATATCTCAATAAACTGCCTACCATTGTCTTGTCTGACCTATTTCGTGACAGCAAATGTAATTTGACATTATTTAGAAGACTAACTTTTTAACAGTGGCAATTTAAGAATGGTCATATAATTATGGCTGTCCAGCTGCGGAAACTTCAGTTTCACCAGAATTTTCCAGAGTATTATTTTCTCATATATTTCTTAGGAAAAGTCTATATTGTTGATGCACTTGTAATTATTATAAAATAGATGGTGCTTGTCAAAAATATTGGCTGTTCCACAATTATGGGGTTAAAACGATTAAATTTATCGAAAGTCGGGTGATTTCGGAGTATTTTTGTCATTTTTTTATCATAAAAACAGGCGAAAAAGTGACTTTCGAAGTATTTAGTCAATCTACATGTTGTAATTTGCATAGAAACATTTGTCCGCATAACTTAGTGACATGCCAGAATGATACGTGTCAAATTAAATTGAAACCAGCCCAGTGTATGAGTGCTGCCAGCGAATTCAGACATAGAAGTGTTAAAATGTCACAGGAAATTGAATCACGTGTGCCCGTGTTGACACTTGTTTCCTTAGGGTATAGACACTGCCTGTTAAATGAGCAATGCTATCCCATATATATTTCTCTACCGATATGCACTGCTCAGAGTGAACTTGGTTAACCTAATGAAAACATGCCGGCCAATAAGCATACGAGGCGGGGTGAAAAATGCGGATTTCAAACGGGGGTCGGGTAAATGAAAATAAAGGTAAAAAACTTCTTCTCACTCACCAAATGGAACAAATCATAGGTACATCAGGCTAACCAAAGACTCATTTGAATCCCGGGTTAATGTAAATGAAAATAAAACGTTTACCTGTAAAGATGTTGATGGTACGGACAATGATGTAACTGTTCTGCGCTCTCTGTCGAGGCGTCCGAAACTCATTGACGAATGCGCCGTACCGCAAAATGCATCCGTACACCCCGATCTGTTGATAAACAAATTATATCGACCGTATGAGGTCCAGAGATGTTTAATACTGAAATAAACAGTCATCGCGCCTTTAATACGCACTGTAGTGGCGAAATGGTATTTGATGCGGCTGCATCAAGAAAATGGGGCATTTGTTGGGCTGAGCGGCTAAAATGCACCCGATGTAGATATAAAAGTAAATATTATAAAAACTATATGAAGAGGTTCCGTCAAGTCGAAAGGGTAGGAAATCAGGGAAAGCTAATGTGGG
>JAQRGA010001057.1:0-14270 GCA_029237695.1 Conchocele bisecta
CCCAAGGTCAAAGTTTGTAAGGCAAAAAATGTTAAATTTTGTATCAAGGCTGCCAGCGAGGGGATTAGCTTAGTGATAACAATGCCCTTGTTATTTGTATTTTCCAATTTTATAAAGAAAAAGCAGTTTGTCAACACTTTAACCCTTACACTGCTGAATTAAATTGTGTCGTCTGCTGGTTGTTTTTTATTTTTCTTATCAAATACATGGTTTGACAGCACTTTAGAATCATTTCCAATGGAAATGATTCTAAAGTGCTGCCAAATCCTGTTTCTATTGAGAATAAGGACAACATATTAAACAACAGCAGACGACAATTTTTTTTGTTTCCAGCATTCTAAGGATTAAAATGAAATAAAAGTTATAAACCTACTTGAGAACGTGAGACGTGATGGTCAGAACTTTGTTATAGCGGAGTATTAATTTATGCTTCGTGAGGGATTTGCTTTGTTTGATCGCATCATTTATTGTTTATCACTTATACATTGCATTTGATAGTTTTGTAATAAAACCACGAACTATTGGTATTCTTTCACCCTTTGTTGTTATTATCGCCTGCACGTACATGTACAGTCAAACCTACATGAATGGCCACTTCCCAATAACAACTCACTTTCTGTAAGAGCCATCATTATAAGTGGCTGTAACTGGAGAAATGGGTCTTATGGGATTTGTGACCAGTGTAGCTCCTGATCAAATAGCACACTCCTGTAACCTGATAACGATTATATTGCTTGTTAGTAGCATGACAGGTGTTTCATTGATGGAATGGCTGATCTGGGTCAACACTGGTTTCTCAAGTCACAGCCACATATACATGTACATGTACATACTTTTGTTTACCATTCAACATGGAACGCAAGTCGTCGATAGTTTTACAGAAGTTCATATTGATCGGTACTGAAACTACATTTCACCTCATAAAATAGTTCCTTCTACATCATCACTAATTTGTTTATTTCATTTATATTTTTGTGGTGTATACAGTCGAACCGCTCTAAACCGGACACAAATCAAGTTAGTGCTACTTAATTACAATTGGGTTCATTGCCGTTTATCTCCGCTGAGTATGTATGTGTGTGAATGCAAAGCACCCACGCGTGTCTTGGAGTAGTTGTCTGTCCGATTAACAGTGGAACCTCTCTAAACCAGACTCCCTGGGGACCTCCCAGGGTGTCCGGGTTAGAGAGGTTCCACTGTATAATTTGAGTGATGGACATAATAAGGTGTACGTGTATGTGGACATATGCCACTGATAACCTCGATATCAACAGTCACTAGCCTTGTATTATATTTATCCGGTAACGTTTTGCGCTACCCGACTACTGCTATTACTGTTAGGGGAAGGGACCAAGTGACTTTGGTGTGGTGTGGACCTGGCACCAGGTCGGGTTATTCTAATTTCAGGGCTGAATATATTTGATCTCGATGTAAATATTCCGTTCTGATTTTGGGATTCCCCCCCCCCCAATGCAGCAGGTTAAATGCGGAATATAACCCGTTGGCCGGGCCTTAAATGACCATAGCTGTTGATAGGCCGTTAAACACCAATAAACAAACAAACAAACACTACCCGATGGTCAAATATAAAAATATTTTGTGTTGAAAAGGACGTAGACTTGTAATGTCATGCCGTGACGCCATTCGACCAATGTAACGTCAGTTTTCAATTTGTTTTTTTACACAAGCATTGACCTGATACGACGTTATATCAGTCAGTCAGCATTTGGCCAATACAAAGCGTGTTACTTGATAAATGCCTATATAGTTAACCTCCCTATGTACAACAGGGTTGTGTTTTTTTCTGAAGGGTGGCGTTTGTAGAGGTAGCCCTACAATTGATGGGGGCTTTGGGAGGAAAAAGAAACTTGACTAAATAAATAATCCACAATTTTAGTTTTCATACATTACATTTGGATCTTAACGCGTTCAATACTACATACCTTTTTAGCAGTGTTTGCAAACAGTGTAGATCCAGATGAGCCGGCTCATGACTAGCGGTCTCATCAGGATCTGCACGTTTTGCAAGTAATTTATTTTTAGAAGAAAAACACCCCTTCTTATAAATCGGTGAGACAGTGAACATTTGTACGTTACACACTCCTGCACTTGATGTAAACCGAGTATGAAGAGAATCGGCCAAAAACTGTAGAAATAATTCGCCAGACAAGAACAAATATATTTTCAGTCGAAAAAGGGGCATAATTACGGATGGATCAGTGCCACTGATCCATCCGTAGTTATGCCCTTTTTCGACTGTGACAGTGGGACGGCAAAACAATTTATGTTACGCACTCCTGCACTAAATGGTTGGGATGTATATCGCGTATGAAGAGAATCGGCCAGACATGGTAAATTGTCTACTAACGAACAGACGGACAGGGTAAACACTATATGTCACCTACAACTATTGTTGCGGTGACATACATGTTAATAATGGTCACTTTCTGAGTGCCAAAAGTCATTACTTGACAGAATTATTTTGCACAACTTTAAACAACCTATTTGGTATAGTGGAAGAGAAACAAGTCAACATATTACAATTTCACGATTTATTTAAAACTAAAAATAGAAAAAATCTCTAAAATTAACAATAGAAAATAAAAAAATATATAATTACATACACGACATGGTCTGATGAAACCATGCTCATTTCCAGTGAGACCAGTGTAGACCCAGACCAGCCTGCACGTCTACACTGATCACAAATGAAATAAGCTTGGCATTGTCATATTAACCCTTAGACCGGTACACACAACACTTGTAGTCTGCTGTCGCTTTTATATCTTGCCTTATTTATCAATAAAAACATGGTTTGACAGCACTCCAGAATCATTTCCAATGGAAATGGAAATGATTCTAAAGTGCTGTCAAAGCATGTGTTTGATGATAAAAATGGAAAATAAACAGCAGACGACAAAACATTAAGATAGCGGTAAAATATTTTTAACAAGAATCTCAATAGGTTGGATAAGGCATTATAACCATTTCAACACCACATGCCTGTATAGTGGTATTGGCAAATAATGTACATCCAGATGAGCCAGCTCGTGACGAGCCGTCTCATCAGGATCTGCACTTTTTGCAAGTAACACATTATTGAGGAGAACAAAATACCCCCTTTTCATCAATGGACTAGTCTGAAAATCATTTTGTGATGATTGGATTGGTCTGGAAATTAACATATACAAATCCATTCCAGTTGCATAGGGGTGAAAGGTGTAAATACATACAATGTGGTCACTATATGTAGCCTGATACTAGAAACACAAATATTTGTTTGTATACAGATATGCATATCACGCTGTATGGGCGGACAGCCAGCGGTGGGTACTCACAGCTTGTCCTCTAGTTGCGAACAACTCTTGCAATGTACTCCCATACCGTCCGTAGGCAGAGTTACGATTCCACTCATAGGATTCCTCTTCAGAATAGCGAATCAGATCTGATTCGCACTTTAGCAGTTAAATGTGACATATTTAAGATATTTTCCTTCTGAGAAAAATATTAGTATTATAAAAGTAATACAAACTAATAATTCTGAAACAATTTTACCGTTGTAGAAGGGTTAGACAATTATTTTTGGGCTTTACAGAAAATGCACCCCATTTCAAAGGTACATGCCCACTCAGTAGGCACAAAATGTTCTTTATAGGAATTAAACAAGTGTATAATAGTGTCGCTATTCCAACAGTTCTAAACACTACGGAGTGCCCACTATACATATATAATCATTTAGTAATATTTATTTTACTGATAGCGACGCGCGGTGGTATTGGGCTATTTTCATATGCAAATGAGGCATGATATGTTTTAATTATTTACACTAACTAAACGCATCACCTGAAAAAATTATTTTTTCGACAGATTTTAAAGTATGATCATTGCACATAAAAAAATAAATACAGAGAAAAAATAGTAATGTCCGTTAACATTTTAATGAAACACGGTTATCGCCCCTGATATCAGTGTAGAAATTTAGATCTGATATAAAATGTGTAATAATGCCAATCAATACGTGGGGTAATGGTGAATGAATGTTTATTTTGACAGAAAATGACTCAGATTATGTCTGATATAAAGAACAGTCTGTGTCTACTGAGTGGGCATGTACCTTTAACTTTTACATGTTGAATTTGGCTGCCACGGGCTGGGTCACTTGTTGATTCTAGCATACATTTACTTTATCAGGTCATCTACATGTCATAATTACTTAAATATGTTATTTTCATAATATTAACACTCATTTCAGTTCAAAAATATAGAAAATAGTTCACAACCAACTGATAATGTGTGAATCAGATCTGATTCGCTATTCTACAGAGGAATCCTGTGTGTGTTTGTTTGTTCGAGTTTAACGGCCTATCAACAGCTAAGATCATTTAAGGCCGAGTCAATGGGTTTAGTACTAAATCCCATATATTACCTGTACAAGTACATGTACATGTTCATGTACATGTACAAATGGGTGGAAAATCCCAAAATCAGAACTGAATATTTACAATAACAAAACTATATATTCACTTGGCCCCTCCCAAAAGCAGTAGGATCAGTAATAATCTTACTACTTTTATAATGGGCAATAACCCAATTCAACTAAAGAGCCAAAGATAAAAACGTACCGGAGGGCCAAACCAGGCAAATAGTGATTCCTATAAGAAGGCACCACTACCGTTAATGTACACCGTCTCGTTCGCCCGACCGACCACCCACTCAAAAAGTATGCTTAGCTACATAAGTATGCTTAGCAATTTTGGTTAAATCGGCTACAGAAGAGGAGTTGACCAGAATATTATATATACAAGTAATATGTTCAATGTTCCACCAATATCGAAACATACATGTACAATGAAAAATGCAACAAAATGAATAAATATAAAATGCCTGTTTCCAATATAATTTACATCATTTTGTATATAAAAATATTATTCTAGTATATAAATATTGTAAGTAAGTAAATTCTTTATTTAAAGAGGGTAACCAAGTTGGCGAACACCAATCTTCCCCAGGGCCCTCTCAAACACAAAAACATATTTACATATTTACAGTGAACAGGTTATGGCATGTATAAAACAAGTGATGCAACCCAACTGCCACCAGCTACACGCAGCTGGCAAACGTTGGGTTGCTTGCAATTTTAACATGATAATGTATGACAAAACCGCGCATATTGTCTCGGACACGAGCAGATTGCAGATGCTGACCAACCCGAACCTCATGATAAAATACTAATATCCCGATAGAGTCCGTTCGGTGTAGACATTAGTGATTAAATGTTAGTGACTGGATAACGAACAATAATGACCCAGACCAGACTGTGCGTATGCGAACGACGGTCAGGGTCAACATCAATTCGTCGAGATTTCCCAAAACAAACGACGTCACAATAAATAGGGTTATTACGGCTGTTTTGCATGTAATTTATGGACTGCATTTTTATGATACTGATGGTGGTGGTGGGTCCATTTAATGACATCTACTGACATTTCATCCATGATGAACATTGAGCTTTAAATACATTTATGTTGCTCGCATTTCGAATGTTTAATGGAATGCTGTTCCATATAATTGCACCAGAGTAAGACCGACTACCTTTAAATAATTCTGTTTTAGGTCTAGGAACATGCAGGGTAGATCGTAGTGTTATGTTAGTGTTCTCCAGTCGTGTTGATTGCATAATAAACATTTCACTTAAATATGCGGGAACTAATCCATTGAGGGTTTTGTACATTATTTTAGCTTTCTGCAAAAATATAGTTTCATCAAAACTTAAAATGTTTAGTCTTGTCATTGCTGTAACTAAATCGGAATACTCGGTACCAAGAATAATTTTGCATGCACGCCTTTGCAATGTTATAAGTTTTGCTCGATTTTGATCTGATGAATTAGACCAGATAATACAACAGTAGTCAAAATGAGGCTGTATATATAAGCTTTGTAAAAGTGCAATCTATGCTCTACAGAGAGGAAATAGCTACTTTTTTAGAAACAAAGTGAAAATGGTCATTCCAAAGCAGATTTTCATTATTGTTTAGTCCAAGGATTTTATCGCCAGTAGTGACTTCCAAATTTATATCATTATATGTTAAGTAAATTTCATTTTTATCCAGTATTGTTCTTCTCTGCCTGGTTGAAATAAGCATTACTTTTGTTTTGCTAGTATTTAAACACATACCATTCGCACCACAGTTTCAGTTGATTTAATGCTATTTGCAAATTAGATTCTACCTCATTAATTTTACTCTGGATATCATAAATGGTTGTGTCATCAGCATATAAATCGGTTCCTGTAGCAGACTCGGACATTAATAAATAATAGAAATAATGTCGGACCTAGTATAGACCCCTGGGGCACGCCGCATGTAATAAACATATCTTCTGAGTTTGCACCATTACCGGTAACTGAAGTTACCTGTTTTCTTTGCTTCAAGTATGAATTAAACCACATTAATGTTTGATCACTAAATCGGTAGCAGCTAAGCTTTTGCAAGAGGATATCATGATCTACCATGTCAAATGCCTTTCGAAAATCAACCATTACACACCCAGCTAATTTTCCGTCATTTAATGCATTCAGCCATTTTTCTATAATTAGTATTAGAGCCGATTCTGTTGATTGGTTGCGCCGAAAACCACTTTGCGATTTATGTAATAAATTGTAGTTATTTAAAAAATCTGTCATATGTGTATTTACAAATGTTTCAATTAATTTGGATAATGTGGGTAATATTGAGATTGGCCGATAGTTATTTACTTCGTCCTTTGCGCCGCTTTTGTATAACGGAGTTACCTTTGCATTTGTCCATACATCCGGGAAAGTACCAGTAGCTATACTTTTGTTAATGATAATGCTTACGCTTTTAGCTATCACATTTGCAGAAACCTTTAAAAGTCGCGGTCCTATGTTGTCTAGACCTGTAGCGTTAGAAACATCAAGACGAGACAAAGACAAACAATTTAGAACATAATGTTCACTTACTTCTGGAATTTAGAAAACAGTGTCATTTAGTATTTTGGAATTGCGCAGCCTTCAAAGGTTGATGGCTGAATCGGACCCTTTATTTTTGAGGCAACATTAACAAAATAGTTATTAAATAAATTTGCCATATCATCAATATTTGAAATTAATTAATTTTTGTCATTTTTCACACTCAGTATTCCACCGCTCTCGTGCAAATTCTGTGATGCACCATATTCCTTAAATATTTTCCAAATTTTCCTCGGATTATCTTTACCAGTTTCTATTTTACGAGTATAAGTTTCTTTTTTAGATTGTTCGATCATAGATGACACTTTGTTTCGCAAATATTTATATGCATCATAATTTCCGTTTAATTTGCATTTATCCCTGTCTTTCATACAGTCTAAAATTTTACTTGACAACCAGTCAGGTTAAATTTTCTTTTTTACCCGGTGAGTTTTTAGTGGTGCATGTCTTCACAATTTCAAAAAATAAGTTTGTCCAAACTTCTAGCATGGGATCAATGTCGTTTGATAGTAAAATAGTTTCCCATGGAACACGTGATAACTTATTCATAAAATCTAGTTCATTAAATGTTTTAAATGAGCGATATGTTATTGATTGGTGTAAATTCTTCTGATCGCAACTTGATAGTTTTATATTACAGAAGACGCCATAATGGTCACTAATATGTAAGTGTTTCACATGTACTTCAGATATATTCGTTTCATAATTGGTATAAATGTGGTTAATTAGTGTCGCTGTGTTTCCCGTGACTCGCGTTGGTTCTTTTATCAGTTGATGTAATGAAATTTGACCAGTCAATGTTTACTTTATCATTTATTAGATCCGTATTTAAATCTCCTAAAATAATAAATTCTTTACCCGTGTTACGTACTTGATCAATGAATTTTTCGAATCTATCATTCCATTAAATTTTTGAGTCTGGTGATCTATAAATAGATCCGACTAAGAATGATTTTCCCATATTCGGGGTTATCTCAAGCCAAACGCATGATATACCATGCGATTCCAAGACAACGTCATGGCCGCATGAAGATCTTATTGAAACCGATCGTGGCCATAAATTAAAGAATTTTGACGTAAAACCAGTGAATCTATTCCATCTTCATTCTATAAATATATATGTACATGTTGGTACTTTTTAGACAGTGACAGGCACCACTTACAAGTAATTACTTGTAGACAATTACACATACTGACAGTTACAATAGAGACAGTTATCTATGGAAACAGTTACTTACAAGTAATTTCTTGTAGACAATTACAAGTAATGACAGTTACAATAGGGACAGTTATATATGGAAACAGTTATACAAATGTACACAACCGCCTGCATTAATCTTGCCCTGTAGCCTATTTCATCAAAGTACATGTATACTTTTCTTGATAAGTACACTTTGAAGGAGAAATGTTCAATTTAAGGATACACTTATTAATGATTACTCCCTCAAAGTATACTATGCTAGATAAGTCTACTTTGCAATGTTCGTGATATATGCTACAGATAATCAACGTTTCTAACATATACTAGCAATACAAACTCGCAATCAAGCAATTTGATTGTCTGAGCCTGTTCTGTAGCACAGCTCATGCTCAGCCAATCAAACTGCTTGATTTCAAGCACAATATTCAAGTATTTTGAGATTGACAAATATTGATGAGATTAGCACAGGCGGTCACTAGTGTAGTTCTAAATGTTACGAGATATTTAAGCAGTTTGATACCATGGTAGCGCAAATTTTGTGTTATGGTTCAGGGGCCCGTTTCATTAAACTTTGTACGATTAAAATGTTTGTAAGTGCAAATTTAGGATCGTCTGCAGCCTATGCTCAATAAATGTAAATCCAATAATTGTTTACAAGAAAACATTGTTAATGTGAAATTTACAGACTATCATAATTTTGCACTTACGAACATTTTAGACGTACAAAGTTTAGTGAAACGGCCCCCAGAACTCTGGGGCTATGACTATTCTCCATTGATTGAGAATGTGCATAATACGTTTTGTACAAAGTATAAACAATTGCCACAAGATGCTTTAGACCATGCATTGTCACTCGGGGAATGCGGAAGATAATCGCTATGCAGAACCTATTACTGCAAATGTGTGAAATACTGGTTAAGGGTTAATCACATGCGAAGAAACAGATTCCCTTGTATGTCATACATGGTGTTAAAATGTCTAGACGAGGCGGGCAGAATGACTTGGGCAACGAAGGTTAAAACATTATTGTATACATTTGGGCTTGGATTATCTGGTTGGCACACAAAGTCAGTGACAAACATATTTGATTGCTTGTACACACTAAGATGGCCGACATGGCAACTCCATGCCTTTTGTAGGATATAATAGGGAGAGAATGTTCACATGTATGTTATGCTTATATCTCATCACATTTACGAAACAATTATGCATGACTCATTGGATGATCAGGGGCCCCACAGGTCCTTAAGTATGATCGGGATTTACACTGTTTGTCATATGATCATTGAAACAAAACACAATTTGACCTGCATCCAGTATAGTGGGACATTTGATAATTTATACTCTGATAATTTCTCAAATAAATCTAGATTATTCCTATATTATAAAGTTTCTATGAAATGAATGAAGGTCAGTTCATTCTTTGATAGCAAACATTATAAATATATGATCTAGTTTGTTTGTTTATTGGTGTTTAATGGCGTATCAACCATTAAGGTCATGTAAGGCCGGTCAAACGGGTTCGATCCCGTTTTAGCCTGCTGCATTGGGGGGGAAAATACCAAAATCAGAACAGAATATGTACATCGAGAACAAATATTCAACCCTGAAATTAGAATAATCTGACCTGGTGCCAGGTCCATACCACACCAAAGTCACTGGGCCCCTTCCTCTAAAATAAGATTACGAATAATCGTAATACTATGGGTATAACCAGATTCAACTGTCACATACAAAATGCCAAAGACTAGGGCTGTAACGATACGGCAAGGCCACGATACGATACGTATCGCGATACTAGGACCACGATACGATACGTATCGATACGGAAACGATACACAGTAACAACAGAGTGAACGGCAAACAACACCTTTTTATTTTCAGAACAAAAAACAAAAAATACCACCTACCACCTGCCGCTTGCCCCAACCCTGTAGGTTAAATGTGTGTATTGAACTAGAAAGAAACTATTGAAATATAGTCGTTACAACTGCTTGCTCACATAACCAAATTATAATATTTGTTGTTGTTGTTAACTTGTTAGTTGTTAAGTCAAAACGTCCCCATTTCAAATCGTCCCCATGTCAAAACGTATAGTTGTCAAACGTCCTTCCCCGTTTCACCAAATATTTCGCAAACTTTCGGCTCTAGTATGACCTGTGTACTATTTAGAATATTATTATGTATTTATTTGGTGATACTACTTCGAATCTCTAAGCAATAAAAACAATAACTATTCGTGTCGCAGGGTTAGAAAAATGTGTACCGGCCCGCGACTAGAACCGGGGACATTAACTACGTTGTGACCAGCAAATTTTCAACTGGGTACGTTTTTTATTGGGGGCGTTTTGGCGTGTATTCATGGACGTGTATTCATTGGCCAATGCGCAGGTGCGTGTCTTATTATCCAATCAGACGGGAGATGAGACTGTGCATATTATTAATTCGGCTTCTGCAACTTCCGCCCCGTGCAGGCACCGGGGCGGGATCAACTGATCCTGAGAATAGTGCTGCAGTAGCCATTGCTTGTCGTAAAAGGCGACTAAACTGGCTTAACGATTGGGTTCATACTTTCCGGAACCCACTATACCGGATTTGGCCCTCATGTACATTTTTGGCTTTCTTGTATGTGAGAGTTGAGTCGGGCTAGGCCCCATATATAAAAGTAAGATTAGTGCTAATCCTATTACTTTTAGGGGATGGGATAAATGATGCTGGTGTGGCGAGGGCCTGGCACCAGATCAGGTTGTTCTAATTTCAGGACTGAATATATATTTTGATTGTAAATATTGAGTTCTGAAGTTGGGATTTACCCCCCTCGGACAGGTGGATACGGGACACGACCCCGTTGACCCGTCTGCGTGTAGACTCCCTGAGGCTTGTACCTCTATGTCAGAAAAGCGGACGTTAAACCCTATTCACTCACTCACTCACTCACTCACTCTGCAACTTCCGGAATATTATGAAAACAACATTGACTACAGACAGCGTAAACAGGTATATACTCTGAATATACACGCATACACCACGACGGTAATGTGACATGTCACGGTAGGTATAGTATTACAATTTACAACTAACAGTTCAGAAAAACACCCAATTTACCACAAGTCAATTGTTGTCTTATACAAACACTGACATTACAGAAATGCATTTAACACTATTTTCATCAACAATGTATCGTTTGTGTATCGATACGGTCTGAGCGTATCGATGTATCGTATCGTGGCTAAGAAATATCGACACATCGATGTATCGATGTATCGTTGCACCCCTACCAAAGACATATGTGAGGGTCAAACCAGGTCTCCAGTCGGAATTCCGGTTAGGATGAACCCCGATCGTTAAATTACAAATCACATACTCCCACCTGCCACCCACTATATGATCTAGTACTCTATTTGCATACATTAATACATTGATAACATAACATCAAGCTATTTACAATCAAGCGAATTACACATAATATTAAGCTATTGACAATTAAGCGAATTACACATAATATTGAGTTATTTACATATAAAATCAAGCTCTTAATATTTTACATGATTGGTCCACAATTTGACAAATTAAGACTTACCGCCTTTACAAACACTGTAGATCCAGACCAGCCTGCCCGTATTCACAATCTGATGAGGGTCTACACTGTTCTCCATACAATCATTGGGGAACCTAATTCGATAGCAAGCAACACAATCTGGATTATTATCAGGTACCTGGCTACACATTGTATAAATACACGCGAACTTTACAAAAATTAAATTCCTTAGGAATCCTTGTAATATGATCTATACATGTATTAACCCTTAGACCACTACACACGACAATTGTCGTCTGCTGTTGCTTTTATATATTGCCGTATTTCTCAATAAAAACATGGTTTGACAGCACTTCATTATTATGAAGTGCTGTCAAAGCATGTTGTAAATATTCTAAAGTGCTGTCAAAGCATGTTTTTGATGATAAAAATGGAAAATAAAAAATAAACAGCAGACGACAACACATTAAGATAGCGGTGTAAGGGTTAAACTATTTACATAAATTAATAATATGTGATACATAAACTCAGGCTATTTACACATAAAAATTACACAATAAAATTACACATACATATAAAATCAAGTTCTTAATATCAACATTTTCACAATATTGGGCCAAAATCTAACAAAACAAGACTTATCACCTTTGCATAAACTGTAGACCCAGACCAGCCTTTGCTTACGAACATTCTGATAAGGGTCTACACTGTTGGCCATACGATCGTTGGAACCTAATTCGATAGCAAGCAACACAATCTGGATTATTATTAGGTACCTGACAAACACATTTGCCTTACAAACAAAGCAACATCCCTAGATGCACATTCTGGTCAAATATTTTCAAAACGGTAAATCGGTTCACGAGTTATTGAAAAATGAAAGGTGTTACTAACGTACGTATGCACGTACATGAACTAACGCTATGCTAAGTATACCCTCTTACCTATCGGTGAGGGGATAATAATAAACTTTAGATAATTATGTCTCTTAGGAATCCTTATAATATGATATATTAAACTATTTACATACATCATGAATATGCGACACATGAAATCGAGCTACTTGCACATAAAAATTAAGCTATCTACATGTATATAGAAAATTAAGCCCTATAATCAACATTTTTTACATAATTGGGCGACGATCTGACAAAACAAAGATTATTATATGATAACTATTGGAAATAAGGAAAAGCATCGAGACAATTGTAATGTTATTATCAAAGGAAATATTGCACAAAATGAGTAAACATTTTACCCACCAAATAGTATAACAGACTTTCTTGGAGAACTTATCTGATATTCATAATGTTTGTTTGTTTATTGGTGTTTAACGGCCTATCAACAGCTAAGGTAATTTAAGGCCGAGTGAATTGAAAAAACAGGGTGTAATAACATTAATACCAACAAAGGATAGCGATTTATCTATATCATTACTTAATGTGGATTACAAAATTGCATCAAAGGCCATAGCAAACAGAATTAAAAAGGTTTTACCAAATATAATAGATGATTCACAAACCGGATTTCTTAAGGGAAGGTACATCAGAGAAAATATTAGCACTCTATACGAATTAATGGACTATTTGAATGAAAATGAATTACCGTGTTTATTTTTCTTCGCAGATTTTGCAAAGGCATTTGATACTGTTGAACATTCTTACCTCTTAAAAGTTATGAAACATTTAAATTTTGGCAACGACATTCTAAATTGGATTAAGCTTTTTTACTCTGATGCAAAAAGCTGTGTTACACACAATGGTTACTTATCGGATTTCTTTTCAATAAATAGAGGCGTACGTCAAGGCTGTCCTTTATCACCTTACCTTTTTATTATCGCCATTGAAATACTATCCAAAGCAATTATAAATGAAAAAGATACAATAGGGGTAACAATTTATGATATAGAAATTAAAAACACAATGTTTGCCGATGATGCAACTTTTGTGACAGATGGTACAAGAAAATCATTTGAAAAGTTAATATACATAATAGATGAATTTAGTAAAATATCTGGTCTCAACCTTAACACAAAAAAATCCACTGTAATGCGCGTTGGTGCCTTAAAAAATCTGATTTTCTGTCCGGATAAGAAATTCATTTGGACTTCTCTTAGTGCAAAAACGTTAGGAATTACGTTCTTAAATAATAATACAGATATCCACGAATATAACATCCTTCCTAAAATAGTAGAGTTTGAACAGTGTCTTGATAAGTGCAAACATAGAAACTTAAGTTTACTTGGAAAAATTACAGTTATTAAAACGTTTGCTGCTCCAAAATTAATATATCCATTAACAGTTTTACACGACCCTCCAGACAACATGATCAAAAGAATAATAAAAAAATAATCATCCAATCCTACGAAAAAGGGGGATTAAAAATGTTAGATATAGATAGTTTTATAACATCAATAAGAGCATCATGGGTAAAACGAATATGTGACACATCAAACAGAGGCAAATGGAAACAACTTTATGAAAAAAACTTGAAAGATATGGTGGATTTTTGCTCTTTGAATGTAACATAAAAGCAGAAGCTGT
>JAQRGA010000106.1:0-37301 GCA_029237695.1 Conchocele bisecta
TCTATATAAATAGCTTGATAATTGTAAGGTGGGCTGTGTATCGCATACCTGACCAGCTATTGATCGTGAAGCCTGTGTGTATTGACAACATAAACAGTTACGCATTATTATATATGAACCAGGAAGTTTGGTTACATATCAATAATTGTGTCACACTTCGTACTTCAACAGGCAGTATGAATATTTCTCTCCACCTGTAACTGATTATTGAACGCTATCAGTGAAACCTCACTAAAGCGGACACCAATAACATCACTGTATCTACAATGACAACACCTACCCCTGACTGTGAAGTATTTACACAACTTCCATAGTGCTCATATGCCAGAATTACAGTGGAACCTGTCTAAACCAGACACCCTGGGACGTCCCAGGGATTAGAGAGGTGTCTGTGGCCGGCACAACAGAACATCACGTCTACAAGTCTGCCTAATATTATCAAGTTTGGTGAAACATTTCACCCCTAAGTAACTCAAATAGGCTCCATTAGAGGTGTGTAGTGTTGAAAGGGTTAATGGAGTAATAAAACGTATGTAGGTACCTATTACTCAACAAGATCTGGCATGAAGCAAATCCACAAGCTGTTGCATCTGAAACTTGCACAGTCAAACATCATGTCAAACATTGCTGTCAAATATTATCATAATCAGTAAAGGAGTTTGCTAAATGCAAGGTGAATACTAAAACTATGTGATCTTGACCAGGGCACTGGGGCATGTATGGTACATACATTCAACGTCATTTACAGTTTCTGTAAATAGTTTTCATGAAAAATCACACAACTTTATAGGTACATGTACACTAGAATGTATGTTTGTAAAACATTGATATGCCCCATATTGGACTCTAATTGGAGAAACTCTTAAAAACTTTTTTGAAGTAAATGTACACGGACGGACGTAATGACGTTCAGAACCTCAAAAGCAACGCAATATGCCCCCCTTGCTATCATATAAGGGAGAGGTATACAAATCACATGGCTTGTCTCATGTGGCGTACCTGGGATTTCACCATGTGTTGACTTACAGAAGTGGAATATACTCCCTATAGTATCCTGGAATTTACTGTCATTTTGATGACGGAACATTGTCCTACAAAATAATGTTTCATTACTTGCAGTTGTGTTCCTAAAATATGCATTCTTTCAAATAATGTTTATTACAATGCAATTTTATCCACAAGTCGACATCACTGATGATGACACAAGAAATTGATCCACATTTAACCTGCTAATTGCAAAATGTGCAAGTGATACAATATATAGCAAACTGATGATAGGATTGACATCTTGTGACAGTGTGTAAATGTGGCAACAACAGTATACAATACCAGGTATGATTGTGACAGTGAGTAAATGTGGCAGCAACAGTATACACTACCAGGTATGGTTGTGACAGTGTGTAAATGTGGCAGCAACAGTATACAATACCAGGTATGGTAGTGACAGTGTGTAAATGTGGCAACAACAGTATACACTACCAGGTATGGTTGTGACAGTGTGTAAATGTGGCAACAACAGTATACACTACCAGGTACGATTGTGACAGTGAGTAAATGTGGCAGCAACATTATACAATACCAGGTATGGTTGTGACAGTGTGTAAATGTGGCAGCAACAGTATACAATACCAGGTATGGTTGTGACAGTGTGTAAATGTGGCAACAACAGTATACTCTACCTGATATGGTTGTGACATTGTGTAAATGTGGCAAAAACAGTATACACTACCAGGTATGGTTGTGACAGTGTGTAAATGTGGCAACAACAGTATACACTGCCAGGTATGGTTGTGACAATGTGTAAATGTGGCCACACTAGTATACACTGCCAGGTATGGTTGTGACATTGTGTAAATGTGGCAACAACAGTATACACTGCCATGTATGGTTGTGACAGTGTGTAAATGTGGCCACACTAGTATACACTGCCAGGTATGGTTGTGACAGTGTGTAAATGTGGCAACAACAGTATACACTGCCAGGTATGGTTGTGACAGTGTGTAAATGTGGCAAGAACGGTATACACTACCTGGTATGGTTGTGACAGTGTGTAAATGTGGCAACAACAGAATACACTGCCAGGTATGGCTGTGACAGTGTGTAAATGTGGCAACAACAGTATGCACTACCAGGTATGGTTGTGACAGTCAGTGTGTAAATGTGGCAACAACAGTACACACTACCAGGTATGGTTGTGACAGTGTGTAAATGTGGCAACAACCGTACACACTGCCAGGTATGGTTGACAGTGTGTAAATGTGGCAGCAACAGTATACACTACCAGGTATGGTTGTGACAATGTGTGTACAAGAATGAATCGAAATGGTAAGCGCCTAGGCGAATATGATTACGGGTAAATAAAAAAAATAGGATTTATTGGCAGAATTGTGAAACGAAAGTATTACTTCCAGATTTTTAAAAATCGTACTTTTTAATTGTTGTCCAGACTTCGTATTTCTAACGTATTTTCCTGAACAAATACGGAAAAATCGGCACAGTTGGCAGCTCTGCCCTACTCTACCTTAAATGTCACATTACCAAATATCACTTATTTCCTTCAAAATGCTCTGAAAACAACAAAAGCGACCCTAACAACAGATTTCCAGTTTACATGTATTTGTATTTTTTGTGATATTGAGATTTCTCATATCGCACCGTATCTCACACCTATGCTGAGCCAGGCAATGAATTAGTAATCGCTTATCTCTCCTGTTTATGCGACCTACTAGCGCGAGGTGGCGCTGTAAAAATAATCGCTATGACGTAGCAGTAGTACAGTTTCCCCGATTGGTCAATACAGGTTTCTTACAGAATAACGTGTGAATTTCACTGACATCATTTATTTGTTGCATAATTTCTTCGTTTTTGTTGTGTAATATATTTGTGATTACTCATTCATCTAGTTATACTTGGGATTATTTATATGCTGGTAGCAATCGTCAGCGAAGACGAACGGTGCGGCAGTCGGCGGTAATTCGCGGTCAAACAGACAGCCGAGCCAGAATCAGACAAGAAACGAGGCAAAGCCACGAAGGCCAGGTTTTTTCCAAGCATAGACTCTTGCATAACATAACTAGATTGGTCAGTAAGCGAGGCTTACGGAATACCCCCCGCGTGGGCCCAGGTACCCCTAAAATATGTAAAAATTTCCAAGTGTGTGGGCTTGTGACCTTGACTCTGGGATTAGCGCGAGCGGCATGAACGTGAATTTGTCACAGGGTGGTAGAGGTCCATTGGAGCAATGAGTGTGTGAAATGTGAAGCAGATCCGAGCAAGGAAATAGAAGTTATAACCGATTTCTCTTATGTTAAGTTTTGTAAAGAGACTACCGTATAACCTCGAATTAACGCCCCCGGAGGCATTAACAATATGGAGGCATTAACATTTTTTTTTTTACCAAGGACCGCCAATTTCAAACACAAATAAGGATTTAAGGATTATTTGTGTTTGAAATTGGCGGTATTTAGTAAAAATTATTATTTTTTTTTTTTTTAATTTCGGGGGGGGGGGGCGTTTATTAGGAGGGGGGCGTTAATTCGAGGTTATATGGTTATATGGTATGTATGTGACGTTGACCTCGAGATCAGCGGGGATTTGTCACAGCATATGAAATATTAAGAATTTTCAATGAAAGAAATAGAAGTTATAACTATTAATTTCTTGATGTTAGTTTGTAAAGAGGACTAAGTATGTGACCTTGACCTTGGGATCAGGGCGGGTTGGACAGTCGTAGATTTGTCACAGCATGATAGTACAACCTTAGAGAAATGCACAAGTGAAATAATAAGAATTTTCAATGAAGGAAATAGAAGTTATAAGTTATTCCTCTGATGTTAAGTTTTGTAAAGAGACTAAGTATTTGACCTTGACCTTGAGATCAGCGGGGGTTGGACGGTCGTGGATTTGGCACAGCATGGTAGTAAAGCCTTACAGGAATGCATGTGTGAAATATTAAGCATTTTAGATGAAAGAAATAGAAGTTAGAACAATATTTCTCTGATGTTAAGTTTTGTAAAGAGACTAAGTATTTGACCTTGACCTTGGTATCAGCGGGGGTTGGATGGTCGTGGATTTGGCACAGCATGGTAGTAGAGCCTTACAGGAATGCATGTGTGAAATATTAAGCATTTTAGATGAAGGAAATAAAAGTTATAACAATATTTCTCTGATGTCAAGTTTTGTAAAGAGACTAACGGTCATGGATTTGGCACAGCATGGTAGAACTTTACAGGAATGCATGTGTGAAATATTAAGCATTTTAGATGAAGGAAATAGAAGTTATAACAATATTTCTCTGATGTTAAGTTTACAGACTAAGTATTTGACCTTGACCTTGGGATCTGCAGGGGTTGAACGGTCGTGGATTTGGGACAGCATGGTAGTAGAGCCTTACAGGAATGCATGTGTGAAATATCAAGCATTTTAGATAAAGGAAATAGAAGTTATAACAATATTTCTCTGATATTAAGTTTACCGGACGCACGGACAGACGCACGGACGTTCTTACAAATGGATACTTATGTGGCTTATAACATGTTAAATATTAGCCACATAAAACGATTTTTAGCCACATAAAAGGATTTTTTAGGTGGCTAATTGTAACCAACCCTATCCTTTACTAAGTCCATAACCCTGTGGGGCTAGCCACATAAGTACCCTAATGTGTGCCCGGACGGATGCACGGACGGACGTTCTTACAGTACTATACTTATGTGGCTTATCACATGTTAAATATTAGCCACATAAAACGATTTTTAGCCACATAAAAGGATTTTTTAGGTGGCTAATTGTAACCAACCCTATCCTTTACCAAGTCCATAACCCTGTGGGGCTAGCCACATAAGTACCCTAATGTGCCCGGACGGACGGACGGACAACCTGACTCCAGTATACCCCCCCACAACTCGTTGCGGGGGGTATAAATATGGATGATGATAAACACCCATGTGAAGTTTCAAGGTAATGGGCGAAGCAGTTGCAGAGATATAGTATAACGAAAAACTTTAACCAAAAAAACTTTAACCAGACGTACGTTAAAAAGTTAGCGTTGAAAATGGCTAAGTCAATTACGCGTTATTGTTATATTACATGACTAACATTTTGTAACTTGAATAATAATATCCCCACGCTTAATTATCTGTGATACTTAAATTAAATACTTTACTGTTTTCGAATACTCAAATTAATTAATGGACCACTTTACTATTTCTAATATATTTGCCTACTGTCTTGTTTCAAATAAATAGAAAATATATGGCCATTTTGTGTGGGCTGTGACCAGTGTAGCTCCGAATGAAATTGCACACTCCTGCAGCCGGATAACGATATATATTGCTTGTGACAAGCATGACAGGCGTTTCATTGTTGGAATGGCAAACAGTGCAGATCCTGATCAGACTGTGCAGATGCACAGGCTGATATGGAGCTACACTGGTCGCAAAACCCATAAGCCCCATTTCTCTACAGCCAGATATATGTTCAGCCATTTGCAAATTATGTGCTTTGTTTCATCAAGGTTATTGTCACTGAATATTCTACCCCGTAAGTGAACAATATACGGCCACAACGGTGCAACAAGTCACTGTACAGTTCTGTGGCTGTGCGATCAATCTCCATATGTGCACAAGTCTGCAGGCTGATCATCATCTACACTACTGTCTGTTCCATGAAACCTGACCAACCAGACATTCCGATAGGCCCGATGTTGTACGATAGTGGTCGAATGACTATTGCAAAATTTCCAATTAAGTGTACAATCCTGAATAATATAAACAAATAACAAAAGAATGATGTGAATTGTATACACACCAACAACATAATCTCAGAATATAGGAAATACTGGGTAATATGATATTTAAGTGGGACACTATTACACGTTAGTTTGGTAGCAGATATATATATTGACCTTGGAGCATTAGAAAACATGACAGAGCATCCATATAGGGCATGCTGGGGGTGTGGGGAGTGGGTGAGGTGTATTCCGTGATAGAATGGGGAACAGTGCTCAGATGAGTCTCATCTTGTTTCTTGCGCCGGTCACTAAATGAAAAATGCATCTATGCGATAGTTCGTTAGAAAACTGTTGCATTTTTTTCTCTCACTTTTTTTGCATTTTTAAAACATTTTACGCCAGTGTGGAGTGCAGCACCAGTGACTATATCAAATCTCTCCCTCCCACCCCCACAAATCCCAGTCACAGATATTATTAAGCTACGGCATATCTGTGTTGTTGTCTTCTCAATGTGAATCTATTGATTCAGCACAACATGCACCGTCGTCAAGGTACAGACAACAGTCTATTGTGCCAACTGACCTGAATACTGGCACACAATATCCAATTGTTGTAACACCTAAACATCGTGTGCTGTTATTGGAGGAGAATTTCCTGTATTGATTTACAAATATCAGCGAGACAATAATACGTGACATAGACCGAGATATACATTTAACAATCAAAGAAGTTATTTGAGATCTACACAACCCTGAATGCACCTTCCATATTAATAGTAAAAACTTTCTATTTCCAGCCTGTATTCTGCCTAATTTTGAATCACATGTTCTAACACTATTTTGTTTGGTTTCTCTACAATATACATGTGTACTTCTTATTTGAACAAAACAGGGCAATCACCAGCAGGTGTCTCACCCACGAATGTCAAGGTCTCCTAAATGACACTGGGAGGATAGCCATCAATGTAAGGAAGCTATTGATGAAATTTGTTAATGATCCCCGACTAACTGATCAGGAGATATTCAACATTTCGACACAATTTAGACACAATTTGGACACAGCACCTATGCCAGAATTGTGACTGCTATGTCTCCCTTACATGGGTGAGACAATTAGGAAGTCAATATTAGATTGAGTTCTGACAAGTTAACCCTCACTACGTTGGGACAGAAATTGTCGTCTGCTGATTTTCATTTTTGCCTTAATTCTTACCAAAAAACATCTGTTTTGACAGTGCATGAGAATTGTCTCCAGTGGAGAAATATTGTCGAATATTTTTGTCAAGAAATATTGAAAATAAAACATTTCCAGCAGACGACAAAATTTAACTCCGCGTAGTAAGGGATAATGTCACTTTTATGTAAAGACAAATAATGAAGGAGTGACACAAATGACATGGCATGGAATCATGAAAGTATATATACAACTCATTGCATCCTAGATTTACAGGCACTTCCAGGCATGTACAGCAAAAACACTCTTTAAAAACATACACAATTTTAATCCGATATTAAATAGCTACAAGGTAGTTTAGGTCATTCGCCACATTCACCAGGACCAGCAGGGACCAACGTGTGTTACAGTTACTGAATTTACATAAAAAATCTACATTCAACTCTGAAATTAGAATAACCTGATCTGGTGACAGGTCCTCACCACACCAGAGTCACTTAGCCCCACTCCAAAAAAATAATATTGATAGTACTAATCTTACTACTTTTATAATAGGTATAAACAGATTCGACTCTCAAGTAACAAGAAAGCCAAAAATGTACCACAACCAGGGACATCAGGATTCCTTAAGGACGAAACCCCCCCATTGCTAAATTACCTGGATGGATAACTAACTACCCTACTACCGGGACAAATGCTGTAATACTACATGTATAGCTGATTGAGGACTACATTATGATAAAGCTACTATTACACGGACATATTGACTACATGATGATCTATATGGATGTATGAGATAACCCATTTCATACAGAGGATACACAACCTTCTCACGCAAACTAATTGTTTATTTATGTGTTAAAGTATATGTTGTTACCACTCATGTATATGTTGTTACCACTCATTTGAACCGTCTCAACGACCAAATGAGTGGTCACATTTACTTTTAAGCAGGTATAAAAAATAGAAAAACATATATTGCAATTTGATACCAGAGGCCTGTATCCGAAGTTACGGACCATGAAATCTACTATTCACTTCCCTGCGTGACACCTGTACCACATACAACATGCTACAACCACCTCCAACACAACATTTTTGGAATAGTTTTGAAGTAATAAAAGTTCATGTGGATATTCAATTTCCCTGAAAAATTTCTATCATGAAAATATAAAAGTGGAAAAATAGACGTCTCTTTATCTTGTATGTCAGCTCTGTGTGTGGAAGTTTTGTCATATAAATATGACTATTATGCGTGTTATTGAGGACTAAAGCTACCATTTAATAAACAAATCATGCCAATAGATTGCCCAGCCGTCTATGGCTGATAATGAGTGTGTAGCTATAGGCAGACGTGAGTTCATGAGTAATCTCATCAGGATCTATATGTACAGCATGTGATTCTCTTTGATTTTATAAAAAGTAATAAACATATTTCTGGCTGTGGCTGGCATTTGTGATCCGTACAGACATGCACTATACACAGTCTAATCAGCAGGTATGTGTCTATAGTGGACTGAAGCCAGAGTGGCCAAACTCAATTCAGGTCCCAGTTGTGTGCGCCATCGTCGCGAGACGGCGGGGATGGCCAGGTGTAGTCGACGTTGGTGGCTCGAGTGTCGTGCTCTCCCCACAATATACCCGGGCTGCTGTACATCGGGGTTGCCATGTGGAGTGGGTGCTCGCCTTGCCGCCTGACCACGGAAGCTGTGAAGCTGTGGACATACGGACGGTAGCTGCGATTCGGTCCATTGTAGGATACATAGCCGTCTCTGGTGGCTACTTGGTGCATGGGATCTCGTGGTACTTTATATTCCGGGTTAAACATGGGATTATTAAAATTATCTACACGTATTCTCTGCTTCTGAGCATAACAATTGCCGTGTGAGCGCTGCATATAATCATTCCAACGTGACCGTTGTGGATAATCACTGGCCCGCGAGCGCTGTGGATAGTCGCTGGCCCGTGAGCGCTGTGGATAGTCGTTGGCCCGTGAGCGCTGCTTGTGATGCGAGCCCGCCGGTGGCTTGTGGTGTCTGTGGCTCCTGTGGGTTGCCCGGTAATACATGACGAGGATCGTACACACAATGGCGATGAGGAAGATCCCACCTAGGCATGACAAGCTGACGGTGAGGGCAGTAATCCCGCTGTCTTGGGTTCCAGAAGCCCCAGCTGGTGCTGGGTTGGCTGTTGTTGGTGCCTCTGTTGTTGTTGTTGGAGCATCTGTTGTTGTTGTTGTTGGAGCATCTGTTGTTGGTGTTGTTGTTGGAGCATCTGTTTTTGTTGTAGTGGTGGTGGTTGTTGTTGGAGTGGCGGTGGTTGTTGGAGTGGTGATTGTTGTTGGAGCTGCTGTTGTTGTTGGAGTGGTAGTGGTTGTTGAAGTGGCGGTGGTTGTTGTACCTACAGAAGGTAATAAATACTACACCCTACTGTACCTTAAAGGTCACATTACCAAATATCACTTATTTCCTTCAAAATGCTCTGAAAACAACAAAAGTGATCCTAACAACCGATTTCCGGTTTGTTTGTATTTTTCGTGATATTGAGATTTCTCATATTGCACCGTATCTCACACCTATGCTGAGCCAGGCAATGAATTAGTCATCGCTTATCTCTCCTGTTTATGCGACCTACTGATGCGAGGTGGCGCTGTAAAAATAATCGCAATAATATAGCAGTAGTACAGTTTCCCTGATTGGTCAATACAGTTTTCTTATAGAATAACGTGTGTATTTAACTGACATCATTTATTTGTTGCATAATTTCTTTGTTTTTGTCGTTTAATATATTTGTTAATCGTGATTACTCATTCATCTAGTTATACTTGGGATTATTTATATGCCATGCACACCTATCTCACTAAATTACACACCTCACCCTCCACGCCCCACCCCCACACCATGCCAACCCAGCTCCTCCATTGCGACGCGAGACATAGAACACTCTATTGGAACTGAGAAAGTTTTTCACCAAAATGTAGGAAATGTCTGGTCATGAATGCAACATTTTCCATTTATTGCAAAGATCACTGACGACTCGGACCAGTGTAGCTCCTGATCAAATAGCACACTCGTGTAGCCTGATAACAAACCTTTTTGCTTGTTAGAAGCAACACATATGTTTTATTGATGGAATAGCAAAGGTCCTTATCTGACTGCGAATGCACATGCTGATCTGAATCTACACTGGTAGCAAAGCCCATGCCACATATGTATTCACATGTTGCAGCAGCTTTATTTAAGTAATAACACCAATGTGGTGTCCAAAGGACTGTTTGCAACCTTTAATCAGACCAAATGTTTTGATACCACAGTAAATGCAAGAGCCCATGGCCTTATTACTTGTAATTACACTGCATTTTCTGATTTCAAAAATGTAAATAAATAAAAATGGTGATAAAATTAAGAAGCATCTTCTTTTACGTCATTTTGTCGCAATTCATAAAAGAGCGACATTGTCATTCAATAGCATGCAGTTATTGAAGTTGTGGAGATTTAATTACGTCAAACAAGCTCTAGCCAATCAACAATGTTGTGTGACGTCATGTGCGGCTATGTAACAATAATGTATGTATCAAACAATAACCCTTTCACCACTACAGACCACAGGTGGGAGACTCGGACCTATGACACCAAAAAAATGCCTAATGGTTGGAGTTGCTAATGTATATGGTCATGGTGCACGACTTTAGTTTGAGCTGGCGATCAGTTATTGGTCAAATATGACCGATAATCCACGCCGGACGGCCTCCGATTCTGTGTGAGATTCTTTCGTACACGCAACCTTCGTTTTGGATGGGGTATACAAAATGCGAATAACTGAATAAATGCTGGAAACAGCGATTTGAAGTGAATATATTCACACACCTAATACCTTTATCGATTGCCAGAGACATATTTCATACATTTAATCGATGTTTATTGTGTTTGTGCGAATCGGAAAAGAGAGGGCTCTTTCTATAATAGCCATGTTGATACTCACCTTTATAAATAGAATATGGTACTGTACGAGACATGGTAATGGGATTTTTTTTTAATATGCATTTTGTTGGTGTCATAGGTCCGAGTCTTCCACCTGTCCTACAGACCTCTATCATAATTTCTAAAACAAATTTCAGACAAGAGGGCCATGATGGCCCTAATTCGCTCACCTGACTCCATGAACACCAGAGGAGAATGTGACATTGAGTTGATATGTGTTTTAACAAGAGCTGTAGGAGAACAGCATAGCTCGACTACGAGGGTTGTCGATGTACACATAGCTTGACAAACAAGGTGGCTGCGGCCTGCATAAAAACCTTAACCAAGGTTGACTAAAAAACTTAACCAAGGGAAATTAAGTAAGTAATTCAAGGTTAAATGTAGGTCAATGACAGATATAGGTCAGGGGTTATTGATGTACATCCCTATGAGAAAAGGTTGTCCAAGTATGGTGTCTGTATGCACAATAGTATTCCATGTACAAGCTTGAGTAAAAACCTTAAACAAGGTTGACTAAAAACCTGAACCAAGGTGACTTAAGTAAGTAATTGAAGAGGAAATATAGGTCAAGGTGAAATATATATCAGGGGTTGTTGATGTACATCACTAGGAGATGAAGTTGTCCAAGTATGGTGGGTGTACGGCCAGTAGTATTCAATATACAAGCTTGACTAAAAACCTTAACAAGGGAATTAACTAAGTAATTTCAAGAGGAAATGTAGGTCAAGGTCAAATATAGATCAGGGGTTATTGATGTACACCGCTATGAGAAAAGGTTTGTCCAAGTATGGTGTCTGTATGCACAATAGTATTCCATGTAGAAAGCTTGACTAAAAACCTTAACCAAGGTTGACTAAAAAACTTAACCAAGGGGAATTAACTAAGTAATTCAAGAGGAAATGTAGGTCAAGGTCAAATATAGATCAGGGGTTATTGATGTACATCGCTATGAGAAAAGGTTGTCCAAGTATGGTGTCTGTATGCACAATAGTATTCCATGTAGAAAGCTCGACTAAAAACCTTAACCAAGGTTGACTAAAAAACTTAACCAAGGGGAATTAACTAAGTAATTCAAGAGGAAATGTAGGTCAAGGTCAAATATAGATCAGGGGTTATTGATGTACATCGCTATGACAAAAGGTTGTCCAAGTATGGTGTCTGTATGCACAATAGTATTTCATGTAGAAAGCTTGACTAAAAACCTTAACCAAGGTTGACTAAAAAACTTAACCAAGGGAAATTAAGTAAGTAATTCAAGGTTAAATGTAGGTCAATGACAGATATAGGTCAGGGGTTATTGATGTACATCACTAGGAGATGAAGTTTTCCAAGTATGGTTGCTGTAGGCCCAGGAGTATTCCATATACAAGCTTGACTAAAAACCTTAACCAAGGGGAAATAACCAAGTAATCCAAGGATAAAAGTAGGTCAAGGTCAAATATAGGTCAGGGATTATTGATGTACATCACTAGGAGATGAAGTTGTCCAAGTATGGTTGATGTAGGCCCAGGAGTATTCCATATATAAGCTTGACTATAAACATTATTCCAAGTAATTCAAGGTTAAATGTAGGTGAAGGTAAAATATAGGTCAGGGATTATTGATGTACATCCCTATGAGAAAAAGTTATCCAAGTATGGTGTCTGTATGCACAATAGTATTGCATATACAAGCTTGACTAAAAACCTTAACCAAGGTTGACTAAACACCTTAACCAAGGGGGATTAACTAATTAATTCAAGGTTAAATGTAGGTCAAGGTGAAATATAGGTCAGGGGTTGTTGATGTACATCACTAGGAGATGAAGTTGGTGTAGGGCCAGGAGTATTCCATCTACAAGGTTGACTAAAAACCTTAACCAAAGAGAATTAACTAAGTAATTGAAGAGGAAATGTAGGTGAAGGTCAAATATAGATCAGGGGTTATTGATGTACATCCCTATGAGAAAAGGTTGTCCAAGTATGGTGTCTGTATGCACAATAGTATTCCATGTACAAGCTTGAGTAAAAACCTTAAACAAGGTTGACTAAAAACCTGAACCAAGGTGACTTAAGTAAGTAATTGAAGAGGAAATATAGGTCAAGGTGAAATATATATCAGGGGTTGTTGATGTACATCACTAGGAGATGAAGTTGTCCAAGTATGGTGGGTGTACGGCCAGTAGTATTCAATATACAAGCTTGACTAAAAAACCTTAACCAAGGGGAATTAACTAAGTAATTCAAGAGAAATGTAGGTCAAGGTCAAATATAGATCAGGGGTTATTGATGTACATCGCTATGAGAAAAGGTTGTCCAAGTATGGTGTCTGTATGCACAATAGTATTCCATGTAGAAAGCTCGACTAAAAACCTTAACCAAGGTTGACTAAAAAACTTAACCAAGGGGAATTAACTAAGTAATTCAAGAGGAAATGTAGGTCAAGGTCAAATATAGATCAGGGGTTATTGATGTACATCGCTATGAGAAAAGGTTGTCCAAGTATGGTGTCTGTATGCACAATAGTATTCCATGTAGAAAGCTTGACTAAAAACCTTAACCAAGGTTGACTAAAAAACTTAACCAAGGAAATTAAGTAAGTAATTCAAGGTTAAATGTAGGTCAATGACAGATATAGGTCAGGGGTTATTGATGTACATCACTAGGAGATGAAGTTTTCCAAGTATGGTTGCTGTAGGCCCAGGAGTATTCCATATACAAGCTTGACTAAAAACCTTAACCAAGGGGAAATAACCAAGTAATCCAAGGATAAAAGTAGGTCAAGGTCAAATATAGGTCAGGGATTATTGATGTACATCACTAGGAGATGAAGTTGTCCAAGTATGGTTGATGTAGGCCCAGGAGTATTCCATATATAAGCTTGACTATAAACATTAACCAAGTAATTCAAGGTTCAATGTAGGTGAAGGTAAAATATAGGTCAGGGATTATTGATGTACATCCCTATGAGAAAAAGTTATCCAAGTATGGTGTCTGTATGCACAATAGTATTGCATATACAAGCTTGACTAAAAACCTTAACCAAGGTTGACTAAACACCTTAACCAAGGGGGATTAACTAATTAATTCAAGGTTAAATGTAGGTCAAGGTGAAATATAGGTCAGGGGTTGTTGATGTACATCACTAGGAGATGAAGTTGTGTAGGGCCAGGAGTATTCCATCTACAAGGTTGACTAAAAACCTTAACCAAAGAGAATTAACTAAGTAATTGAAGAGGAAATGTAGGTGAAGGTCAAATATAGATCAGGGGTTATTGATGTACATCCCTATGAGAAAAGGTTGTCCAAGTATGGTGTCTGTATGCACAATAGTATTCCATGTACAAGCTTGAGTAAAAACCTTAAACAAGGTTGACTAAAAACCTGAACCAAGGTGACTTAAGTAAGTAATTGAAGAGGAAATATAGGTCAAGGTGAAATATATATCAGGGGTTGTTGATGTACATCACTAGGAGATGAAGTTGTCCAAGTATGGTGGGTGTACGGCCAGTAGTATTCAATATACAAGCTTGACTAAAAACCTTAACCAAGGGGAATTAACTAAGTAATTCAAGAGGAAATGTAGGTCAAGGTCAAATATAGATCAGGGGTTATTGATGTACACCGCTATGAGAAAAGGTTGTCCAAGTATGGTGTCTGTATGCACAATAGTATTCCATGTAGAAAGCTTGACTAAAAACCTTAACCAAGGTTGACTAAAAAACTTAACCAAGGGGAATTAACTAAGTAATTCAAGAGGAAATGTAGGTCAAGGTCAAATATAGATCAGGGGTTATTGATGTACATCGCTATGAGAAAAGGTTGTCCAAGTATGGTGTCTGTATGCACAATAGTATTCCATGTAGAAAGCTCGACTAAAAACCTTAACCAAGGTTGACTAAAAAACTTAACCAAGGGGAATTAACTAAGTAATTCAAGAGGAAATGTAGGTCAAGGTCAAATATAGATCAGGGGTTATTGATATACATCGCTATGAGAAAAGGTTGTCCAAGTATGGTGTCTGTATGCACAATAGTATTCCATGTAGAAAGCTCGACTAAAAACCTTAACCAAGGTTGACTAAAAAACTTAACCAAGGGGAATTAACTAAGTAATTCAAGAGGAAATGTAGGTCAAGGTCAAATATAGATCAGGGGTTATTGATGTACATCGCTATGAGAAAAGGTTGTCCAAGTATGGTGTCTGTATGCACAATTGTATTCCATGTAGAAAGCTCGACTAAAAACCTTAACCAAGGTTGACTAAAAAACTTAACCAAGGGGAATTAACTAAGTAATTCAAGAGAAAATGTAGGTCAAGGTCAAATATAGATCAGGGGTTATTGATGTACATCGCTATGAGAAAAGGTTGTCCAAGTATGGTGTCTGTATGCACAATAGTATTCCATGTAGAAAGCTTGACTAAAAACCTTAACCAAGGTTGACTAAAAATAAAAAAACTTAACCAAGGGAAATTAAGTAAGTAATTCAAGGTTAAATGTAGGTCAATGACAGATATAGGTCAGGGGTTATTGATGTACATCACTAGGAGATGAAGTTTTCCAAGTATGGTTGCTGTAGGCCCAGGAGTATTCCATATACAAGCTTGACTAAAAACCAATTAACCAAGGGGAAATAACTAAGTAATCCAAGGATAAAAGTAGGTCAAGGTCAAATATAGGTCAGGGATTATTGATGTACATCACTAGGAGATGAAGTTGTCCAAGTATGGTTGATGTAGGCCCAGGAGTATTCCATATACAAGCTTGACTATAAACATTAACCAAGTAATTCAAGGTTAAATGTAGGTGAAGGTAAAATATAGGTCAGGGGTTATTGATGTACATCCCTATGAGAAAAAGTTATCCAAGTATGGTGTCAGTATGCACAATAGTATTCCATATACAAGCTTGACTAAAAACCTTAACCAAGGTTGACTAAAAACCTTAACCAAGGGGGATTAACTAATTAATTCAAGGTTAAATGTAGGTCAAGGTGAAATATAGGTCAGGGGTTGTTGATGTACATCACTAGGAGTATGGTTGTTGTAGGGCCAGGAGTATTCCATCTACAAGCTTGACTAAAAACCTTAACGAAAGAGAATTAACTAAGTAATTCAAGAGGAAATGTAGGTCAAGGTCAAATGTAGGTCAAGGTCAAATATAGATCAAGGGTTATTGATGTACATCCCTAGGAGATGAAGTTGTCCAAGTATGGTGGGTGTAGGGCCAGGAGTATTCCATATACAAGCTTGACTAAAAACCTTAACCAAGGAGAATTAACTAAGTAATTGAAGAGGAAATGTAGGTCAAGGTCAAATATAGATCAGGGTTTATTGATGTACATCCCTCTGAGAAAAGGTTGTCCAAGTATGGTGTCTGTATGCACAATAGTATTCCATGTACAAGCTTGACTAAAAACCTTAACCAAGGTTGACTAAAAACCTTAACCAAGGGGAGTTAACTAGGTAATTCAAGGTTAAATGTAGGTCAAGGTCACATATAGGTCAGGGGTTGTTGAAGTACATCACTAGGAGATAAAGTTGTCCAAGTATGGTTGGTGTAGGGCCAGGAGTATTCCATCTACAAGGTTGACTAAAAACCTTAAACCAAAGAGAATTAACTAAGTAATTCAAGAGGAAATGTAGGTCAAGGTCAAATATAGATCAGGGGTTACTGATGTACATCCTAGGAGATGAAGTTGTCCAAGTATGGTGGTTGTAGGGCCAGGAGTATTCCATATACAAGCTTGACTAAAAACCTTAACCAAGGGGAATTAACTAAGTAATTGAAGAGGAAATGTAGGTCAAGGTCAAATATAGATCAGGGGTTATTGATGTACATCCCTATGAGAAAAGGTTGTCCAAGTATGGTGTCTGTGTGCACAATAGTATTCCATGTACAACCTTGACTAAAAACCTTAACCAAGGTTGACTAAAAACGTTAACCAAGGGGAATTAACTAAGTAATTCAAGAGGAAATGTAGGTCAAGGTCAAATATAGTTCAGGGGTTATTGATGTACATCACTAGGAGATGAAGTTGTCCAAGTATGGTGGGTGTAGGGCCAGTAGTATTACATATACAAGGTTGACTAAAAACCTTAACCAAGGCGTGACGGTGACGCCGACGCCGACGCCGACGCCGGCGTGACAACATAAGCTCTACTTATTCTTCGAATAGTCGAGCTAAAAAAATAGTGCTATTTTTAGATGTAGGTGATCTTGGATTAAGCGATGACTCTCATTTTACCAAATCTGAAAATGAAACACCCAAGGATCTTAACTTACTATAAAGTTTGGCCAGCATCGGCCATGTCACCGTAGTGGTTCCCAAGAAAAAGACTTTCAAAATCTTGAATAAATGGACCTTTTGTCGGCCATCATGGATGACATAATCATTCGATTCCGACAAATATTGCACCAGAGCAATCGCCTCATCGATACCTTCAATTTGATATATGACTTGAGCATATTCGTTCAAAAATAAAATTTGACCCCAATTTAACCCCACGGGCCACGCCCATTTTTGACCCCGGGGTCACCATTTTACCACCTTCGAAAGAGCATTCTACATCGATCATTCCTACCCAGTTTCGTCGAAATCCGGCTGGTGGTTCATGAGAAGAATATTTTTTAAGAATTTCTGCTATTTTTAGACGGCCTCCGTTTTAAAAATCTGAAAAGGCTTCACCCATGGACCATAACTGTGAAGTTGGCCACCATGGGCCAAGCGGTTCGTGTGAAGAAGAATTTTGAAAACTCTAATAAAAGAACGACCTTTTGACCTTTCGGTGGCCATCTTGGATGACATGACCATCCAATTTCGACAAAAAATGTACCAGAGCGATCGCCTCTCTGATACCTTCGATTTGATATAGACATGATCATATTCGGTCAAAAATAAAATGAGAACCCAATTTGAGCTAATGGAGATAGGCAAAAGCTTAGGGCTAGCAGATTCAGAGTTAAGGGCCTTTGTAAAAGAAGAGCAGGAGAGAGAAAGACAGGCAAGACTAGAGGCTAGCCAGGCTGAGAAAGATAAGTTAGCAGCTGAGCAACAGATGGAGAAAGATAGGTTAGATGCTGAGCAGTTAGCTAAGGAAGGTGAGCGACAGATGGAGAAAGATAGGTAGAGCAGTTGGCTAAAGAGGTTGAGCGACAGATGGAGAAAGATAGATTAGATGCTGAGCGGTTAGATAAAGAAGCACATCGGTTAGCCAATGAAGTACAGTTAGCTCTAGAATTTAAATTGCGAGAACTAGACACTAAGCACCATGTAGAAATGGCAAAAGTAGAAAGGGGTGGAGTACTAGATGAAGATAGACAGGATAGGGACTATGGCAGAGCAGTCGGTCCGAAGCTGCCACATTTCGATCAGAATAATGACAACATGGATAGCTACTTAGCTACATTTGAGAGGTACGCAGCAATTCAAAGGTGGGGGAGAGATAAGTGGTCACTACACTTGAGTGCTTTATTGAAGGGCAAGGCATTAGATGTATATTCTAGACTACCTATTGGTGATGCTCTTGACAATGATAAGCTGAAATTCGCTTTGTTGAAATGTTTTGATCTAACGGAAGATGGGTTCAGACGCATGTGCAAAAACACCAAACCTGATCACAGTGAATCATTTGTGCAATATGTCAGTCGGTCAACGAACTATTTAGATAGATGGTTTGAGTTAGGTAAGGTGAATAGAACATATGAAAGAGTACTAGACTACATGATCAGAGATCAGATGTTAAGTATATGCAGTCGTGAGCTCTACTTATTTCTCAAAGAGAAAACATTTGACTCAATGGATGAGATGGCGGTTCAGGCAGATTACTTTGCAGAAGCTAGAGGAGGTAGCAAGTATGTAGTTCAGAGGAACAGTACTAGCAACAGAAATGAGTACAGGTCAGTAGATAAGCAGAGGCGCAAGGTAAGTAGTGCAGATAATCGATCCAGAGATAGGAGTCGAGATAGGGACAGATATCAGAATAGAGACCACAATAGAAGCCCAAGTAGGGGTAGTTATGATAGAAGCCCAAGTAGAGGTAGTTATGATAGAAGCACCAGCAGGAATGGCTACGATAGGCATCACGGGACATGTTACCATTGTGGCAAAGAAGGTCACATGTCCTACGATTGTCCTCCTAAACGTGACCGGTCCTCAGCTTACAAAGCAGCAGCAGTCGAGGAAGAGAAACATGTAAGTTTTGCAGATGAAGAACAGAGAGGTCGGTACAGAGGTAGAAGTAGAGGTAGAGGCGGAAGGCACACTAGAGGCAGAGGTAGAGGGCAAAACACGCAACAACCAGCGGAAAACCAAGGAGATTTCTGTATGGTTGATACCGACACCACTATTGTATGTTCTGGTAGCGAGATACAGCCAGAGTTGATTAACGGATGTACATTTGGTATGGATAGGCTACCCGTAGCAGAGGGCACATTAAATGGTAAAAGGGTCAAAGTAATGCGAGATACTGGGTGTACCGGGGTGGTCGTCAGGGAAAGTTTAGTACAACCAGATCAGTTTTTAAGCAAAGTTTCAACATGCATGCTGGTAAATAGGAGCAAAATGAGTGGAATTCCTACCGCCCGGGTAGATCTAGATACACCTTTTTTCAAAGGTACAGTAGAAGCCCTTTGCATGACAGATACAATGTATGATGTTACCATAGGTAATGTAGACGGGTCAGAATTTCCGGTGATATCCGATTTTAGAGGTGCAAAATCGTGTGCAGTTGAAACTAGGTCACAAACGACAGCCCGAGACGAATCATATAAGACCCTCAAATTCCCTACCGCAATCGCGAACGTATCACGCGATAAATTCAAAGAGGCGCAGGCACATGACGTCACATTGATGTTGGTCGAAATAATGCAAAAGACGGAACGGTACGGTCAAGTAAGAACGGAAACAAATCAAAATTCGCGTACCGAAAAGACTTCTATCGTAATTTCGAATCGATAGGGTCAGGTAGGATGTACCATCAGCTGGTAGTCCCAAAAACACTTATGACTACCGTGATGAAAGTGGCACATGACTCAATCATGGCGGGCCATTTAGGGGTTAAGAAGACAACTGATCGAGTGTTATCAGAATTTTATTGGCCAGGCGTGGGCAGTGACATTACACGGTTTTGTAGGTCTTGTGACATATGTCAAAAGACTGTCTCAAAGGGACACATCACCAAGGTTCCGTTAGGAACTATGCCGTTGATAGGAACTCCATTCAAACGAGTCGCAGTTGACATTTTAGAGCCAATTTTCCCAGCTACCGATCGGAAGAATCGTTACATACTAACGTTAGTTGATTATGCAACTAGGTACCCAGAAGCGGTACCACTACCAGGCATCGAGGCCGAACGAGTCGCGGAAGCTCTCGTGGACATGTTCAGTAGACTGGGTATCCCCGAGGAGATGCTCACCGATCGGGGTAGTCAATTTACGTCGACAGTCATGGAGGAAGTTAGTAGATTGTTATCGCCGAGACAATTAACCACGACACCGTACCACCCACAGTGTAACGGTCTCGTAGAACGGTTCAATGGTACATTAAAGCAAATGCTTTGTAGAATGGCAAACGAACATCCCAAAGATTGGGACAAATACATTAACACGCTCCTATTCGCGTATCGCGAAGTCCCTCAAGACAGTTTGGCTTTCTCCCCGTTTGAACTATTGTACGGAAGGACCGTTCGGGGTCCCATGAGCATACTAAGAGATCTGTGGTCCGAGAAGGACATAGAGGACAATGTCAAAACGACGTATCAGTACGTCCTCGACTTGCGCGAACGTCTCGAGCAAACGTGCAAAATCGCGCATGAGAACTTGAAGAGTGCGTCCAAAAAGTACGCAAAGTACTACAACCGTAAGACCCGTAGTAGGCAGTATGCAGTGGCAGATCAGGTACTTGTACTACTACCGACAGACAACAACAAATTGCTTCTTAGGTGGAAGGGATCATACCCCATAACAGAGGTTGTTAATGAGTGGGACTATAGGGTTGACATGGGAGGAATGTTGAAAACCTTTCATGCAAACATGTTAAAAGGGTACGAGACTAGGCCTGAGCACCCGGGGAAGGGAATACTCACTGTAATAAACGCGACCGTGATAGAAGACACAGTAGCGGGGGATCGTAGTCCAAGTGGGTGTAGTGCCGAAGAAAACATGTTATGTCCCAGGGTATTAGAGGATATGCTCAAGCTAGGTGTCATAGAACCTTTAAAATCACCCTACTCATCACCAGTAATTCTGTTTAGGAAAAAGGACGGGGGGCTCCGATTCTGCATTGATTTCCGGCAACTTAACAAAGTCAGTGTTTGATGCGGAACCAATGCCAAATATCGAAGAGATGTTCTCTAAGTTGGCCGGATATAGCTACTTTTCCAAGCTGGACCTGAGTAAGGGCTACTGGCAGGTCCCATTGGATGAAAATTCCAGGGAATATTCCACTTTCGAGGCACCCCAGGGTCTATTCCAGTTCAAGGTCATGCCCTTTGGAATGGTCATGGCACAGGCCACTTTCTGTAGACTCATGAGGAAAGTATTAAAGGGGGTCCACAATGCAGACAGCTTTGTCGATGACATCTTGATATTCTCCCATACGTGGCAACAACACCTGGGAGCTCTGAGTGAAGTCCTCTCCCGATTGTCTGATGCAAATCTAACGGCAAAACCCTCCAAGCGCAGCATTGGGTACAGGCAACTTGAGTGCCTAGGACACACTATCAGCAGTAAGAAAGAACTAAGGGCCCATCCCGAAAAGGTCAAAGCAGTTCATGAAGCTAATGTCCCTGAGACAAAGAAGGAGGTCAGGGCTTTCTTGGGGTTAGCGGGATTCTATAGGAAGTTCATGCCCAACTTCGCAGAGATAGTGAGCCCGCTAACTGACCTTACTAAGAAAGGTCAACCAAACAAGGTCAACTGGGGGGCACCCCAACAGAAAGCATTTGTTACCCTCAAGGGATTATTGACACGTACAGTAAATAATATGACAACAAATATAATACAATTTGGTGCAATACGTCCAAGATATATAGGATAACAACGTCCTATAAATATTAGTTCAGCAGACTACACAAAAAGCTAGATATCGGAGCTTTTCTACCATCACTCACAAAATATACAATGGACACTTTTTCAATGTACATCTGACACAGGTAAAAGCCGTATTTACTCGCATAGCAGGCAAGTAGACAATAGTGACAATACACACAGATAACAGCTTACAAGCCAATGGATTCGATATAGTATGTATGGTAATACAGGTGTATATCGACAGCACTGTGTATTGTTCTTACTGTTACAGTCTTTACTGAATTCTCAAACGTTTTAACACAGTGTCAACAAACCCTTCAGATATCAGACTTTGTATATAAATTTGATGAAAACAAAGCACAGCACACTGTAGCCGGATGTCTCACCAAATTTTATTCAAGTGTTTGTCATATTATTAGTGGTATGTGTCAAACGAAATAAGAGGTAAAACTGGGCGAAAACTGGTACACACTATGATGGCCGACATGGCAACTCCATGCACTGTGTAGGATATAGTAAGTTTGTTTGTTTGTTTATTGGTGTTTAACGGCCTATCAACAGCTAAGGTCATGTAAGGCCGGGCAAATGGGTTCGATCCCATTTTAACCCATTTTAACCCATTTTAACCTGCTGCATTGGGGTGAAAATCCTTAAATCAGAACAGAATATTTACATAGAGAAAGAATATATTCAGCCCTGAAGTAAGAAGAACCTGACCTGATGCCAGGTCCATACCACACCAAAGTCACTTGGCCCCTTCCCCTAAAATAGGATTACGAATAATCGTAATACTCACATAAAGGGTATAACCAGATTCAACTGTCGCATACAAAATGCCAAAGACGTATGTGAGGGCCAAACCAGGGGCCCGTTTCACTAAACTTTGTACGACTGAAATGTTCGTAAGAGCAAATTTAGGATCGTCTGTAAAATTCAATTGATGGATTTACATTTATTGATAAATGTAAATCCAATAATTGTTTAAAAGAAAACACTGTTAATGTGAAATTTACAGACAATCATAATTTTGCACTTACGAACATTTTAGTCGTACAAAGTTTAGTGAAACGGTGCCCAGGTCTCCAGTTGGAATTCCGGTAAGGATGAACCCCGATCGTTAAATTACCCATCGCATACTCCCACCTGCCATCCACAGAATAAAGTAAGAAGAGAATGTTCACATGTATGTTATGCTTATATCCCATCACACTTATGAAGCAATTATGCATGAATCATTGAATGATCAGGGGTCCCACGGGTCCTTAAGGAGAAGAATTCACATAAGCTCACATTGAGCTTTGTTTTCTAATCTTTATTCACTACTGCCCATGTATGTTGACGTATACATGTCTTCAATCTGAAATAAATATTGTTTAAACTAACTCCAAACATTACATATGAATGCACAAGAAGACACGACCGACACTTGCACATGTACCCCACAATACAATGAATGTTACATGCATGGTGGACATCAGACTTTGTCCATTTCATGCACCATGCAGGTTTAGCTACAATAATTTGCCTACAATATGTTATCTAGGCTACAATTCGACATGTTAAAAAAAAGCAAGCAACAAAAGTACATACCCAAACCCATTGCACGTATGTCCAAATATAGTAAACTGTATATGTTATACCTTTAAATTAAGGCATCACGGGACGGTTGAAAATAGCCAAAATTGACTGCTTTTCTGAGGGCGGCGGGTGACTTATAAAAATCACCGCCTCTCACAATCAGCTAAGGAGGCTCTTGCGACAAGTATTGAAAAATACTCGCAAATGAAGTACAAATCGCACGCCACAATAAAAATTCAGTAACCGCATCAGATGTGTTCAATTAATGTTTTACAAAGTTACCCCACCCACCTATTTTTGGCCAAAAGTTTCAACACGACTGAATTTATCGGAATTGTTTTCATGAAAATATGAGGCACAGATACTTTGTTATGTCTTGTTCTATCACTTGTAACACCACACCATTTTCTGAAAATGATTTCAAAGCGGGGTCATAACCAGCTCAAATTTTCGTTACAAATGCCTGAAAAATACCTTAAATTCTGCATAGCAGGCGACATTTTCCAAGATGTCAAAATCAACTGGAGCTAACATTCAGTTTCGTAGAATTATGAAATACTCCAAAAAATACACCTAGTCAAGCCTCCCAAAGTCAAGAAATATTCATAAACCTATTTTTCTAGACACACTGGTGTAACTTACAGGGTCGGTAGTGAAGTATATAGAAAATAGTCCACCCCCTTTTTAAAGCTAGCTGCCCACTGTCCCGTGAGACCTAATAATCTTTGATGTAGCACTGGTTAGTTACAGGAAATCAAGACACGGGAATTGGCTCGATATTATTTCCTGGCGGATGCCATCTTTGATATTATTGGTGTAATTTCAACTGACTATTTGCATGGTAATGTTTTATCAAAGAATTATGAACATTATGGACCATGGACATAATAGACCAGGGCATAACGGAGCAGATTTCAGGCGAAACGGACCAGATTTCTGGACATAACGGACCAGATTTTTCTTGAAAATATGTTAAGATATACCGGAAAAGTAACCATACACTACAATAATTTATTTAAGTGATTGTATATCAAAGTGTTACAGGTATGTTAATGTACAGCGACATTTTGAAGTTGACAAATGTCAAGGTCGTGTTAATGGTGTTAATGGTGGCACGAGGGTGTGACAAATGTTCAGATGATTCAAGTGTCCAAGTATCGAAGCAATCCTCCACGCAATGTTGAAGATATTACATGTTGGAGAAACTCATACAAACTTTTCGACGCAACAAAATGGCCAAGTGTTTCAGCGACATTTCGAAGGTGATGAAGGTCAAGGTCATGTTAATGGTCGTGTGAGTGTGTGACAAATGTTCAGGTGATTCAAGTGTCCAAGCATGGAAGCATTCCTTTGTGTATATTTAATATTAAGAATGTGACAAAGGTCAAGGTCCGTCCGTATTAATGGTGGCACGAGTGTACGACAGATGTTCAGGGGATTCAAGTGTTGAAGTATTGAAGCAATCCTTCACATAATATTGAAGATATTACATGTTGAAGAAACTCTTACAAACGTTTTGACGAACGTACATACAGATGGATGGACGGATGCACGGAACCTCAAGAGCATCGCAATATGCCCTTGCTATCCCATTGGGGGCATAATTATATTTGTAAAATATGGATATGCCCCCGTGGCATACTGGACTCTAACTGGAGAAACTCTTACACACTTTTCGACTTTATAAATGGTTAAGTTTCAGCAACATATTTCGTAGGTCGTGTTAATGGTGGCGTAAGTGTCTGACAAATATTCAGGTGATTCAAGTGTCCAAGTATTGAAGCAATCCTTTGCATAATATTGAAGATATTACATGTTGAAGAAACTCTTACAACAAACTTTTTGACGTAAATGTACACAGACGGACGGACGGAACCTCAAGTACAACACGATATTCCCCCCTTGCTATCGCTCGTCAGCTAAGGCTAAACATAGTTGTTAATAAGCAGAAAGAAATTTGTCTTTAAAATTATAAAGTGATTGATTTAGTGATTGATTAAATAATTAAATGAAAATAATTCAATGAATGCACTTTGTGGTATGAACGCCAAAATCCTCTCCTAAATCATACCCTATTTTATTCTGATATTAAACATCTAGAAAGGTAGGACATTTGCCATCTTTTCCACAAACGGAAGTTAATTATTTACCTTTGGCATCAGTGACAGTTGAAAGTGTGCTTTTTTCCGAGGATGACCCAAATAACTTCAGGTGACCCTTGTGATAAATGTTTAAAATCACTAACAAGAGAAAATACAAAACACATGACATAACAAAAATTCCTCAAGCTCCCTATTTATATTTGCACTTTTTCGAAATTACCACATTCACCTATTTTTGGGTGCGAAATTTGTCAAGAACAACATTTCGCTATCGACATTCATGAGAATATCAGCCACACAGGTTCCGATATGAACCGTTCTGTGAGTATGCTTGCCAGATCGGAATATAAAACTGGTTTCAAAGCGGAGTCATAACCACCTTAATTTTTTACTACCAGAACTGGTATTTTGTGTCCAAAATTAGCTTTGCTCAGGTCAGCTGAACTCTATTTATGGGCACTGCTATTTGCAATGATGCTTGAGCAAACAGAGCTAGCAGAATGTTCTGAATTTGGGAAATAACTTCACAAATACACATTTTCCAGACACATACACTAAATAAATATTTCTGCATACACTCGTGCAACTTGTAGGGTCAATGCTGATTATATAGAATATATAGAAATCATCCACCACCATTTTGATAGTAGCCGCAGTGTCCCATGAGACATTTGGCATGGCTTGCTAATTCAGAAATTGTGACACACACAAAGGCCGGGATCCTGCTGGTCCTGGCCATTGTGAGCATTACAATTAGTGAGCCGGGCCCAAGGTACCTTAGTACCATTTCAGTTGGTAGAAATAATGGTGGATGTCCTACCTTTCTAGATGCTTAATATCAGTCAAATGGGGTATAAATTAGAACAATATTTTGAAATTCAAACCACAAAGTGCTTGTGTTTAACTAGACACTATGTTAGTGAAACATGGATATGCCTCTATGGCATACTGAACTCGAACTAGAGACTGTGTGTAAAAAATGAAAACTTTAAATTTACATAAATTTCCAAGACATTTGAGACAGTCTTACAAACTTTTTGATGCAAGAAAGTGGCTAAGTGTTTCAGTACCATTTTGAAGGTCACAAAAATCAAGGTCATGTCATTGGTGATGCGAGTGCATCACACATGTTCAGGTGAATGAACTTTCCAAATATTAAAGAAATCCTTCAAGTATTATTGAAGATATTACATGATGGAGAAACTCTTACCAACATTTTGACTCTTGCGACGTAAATGTACACGGACGGACGGTCGTATGGATGTATGGACGTATGGAACATCAAGAGCAATGCAATATGCCCCCCCTTGCTATCGTAAAGGGGGCATAAAAATAGGCAGAATGAATGTGTTGTGTTTCTGTCACATTGTGAAAACTTGAAAATGCACAAGAAGTAGGACCTGTTGGAACAGGAATGTCTCCATGAAAAGCCGAAGAAACCAAGGGTTTACTTTGATACATGAAATACATGAGCAAAGTAGAGCTCCAGATAAGGTGCATATTGGCGCATTTTACGCACTTATTTTATCAGAATACGTATTGATTATCAAAAGTGGGAGTACAAACTACTCACAGCAATGTGAAAATATGCATTGATTTTGAAATCGAGTAGTGAAAATACTGTAATAAAAGCTCAAAATTTACTTAGTTGAGCTGCAAAAGCAAATTTTTGCAGCTCAAATAAGTGAATATTAATTTGTTTATATTTTTTTTTTCATTTGTTCCCTATTTAATAAGGAAGAAAATGGGGGTATAATACTCTTTAGATACAAAACTTATCTGGAGGTCTGGATCAAATGACAGACCTTCGGATTAAGCAGGGCTTTCGAGAAGAATTACACAAATTAAAAAGGAATCGGTCAAATAATAAAGATTTGAAATGTTGGGAAACTGAAGTGATTTACAAGTTTATGAGACACCAAAGTGTATGACCTTGACTTTGGGGGTCAAATGGCGGCAGGGATTTGCGTAGAATGGTGTTTGACAGGCATCAGAAAATTATATCAAGGTAATTAGAAGTGATTTACCCAATTGTTAAGTTCATGGAAAATCAGTCATAAGTGCATGACCTTCAGATTTCATTGGGATTGTGCAGAATTATTTGAAATGATGTTGGTAAATGATGTTGGTAATGCATCAGCCAAATATGAAAGCAGCATTCTGTTAAGTGAAACAATAATTGGATAGTCCGATTTTTCAGGACGATTTTCATATTTTCTGATGAATATGATGTTTGTGATGGACAGACAAACATAGGTACTGCTATGTCCCTCTCACCATTCAGTGCCAGGGTCAGAACAGAGCAATAAATTATAGTAAAATGAAAGTGAATAGGTTTAACGTCCCGGCAACAGCTACGGTCATATAGAGACGGGACCACAGTTTAAAGTCTCATCCGACAGACCAGTGGGATGGAATACTATGAAAGTATTTTTGATGCCTAAGGCGAGGTTTGAACCCACAACTGTTTATTCCACACATTCTCAAAATTTTAACTCAAAACCAAACAGATCGATTGGTCAAACTTGAGCAGAGCTCATGTTCACCTGCTTGATCTTGAGTACGAGATTGAAGTACATGATAATGTTGATATTCTTGCTTACCACCACATGCTACGGTAGCACCAGTTGCAAGGCTGGCTTCTGTACCACCGACACTTGTAGTAATCCCAACAGAGTATGAGAAGTCGCCATAATGTAATGTGTTGGATGTCCAGGTCAGGATGAAGTGGCCGGTGGTTGTACTATTCTCACTTGTTGTTGCACCAGTCTAGCAAAATATAATAATTACAGTTGAAAAATATATGGATTACAGAATGTTTTATGTTTGGTCATGTCTTCAGGTATTCTTAGGTACAGCAATCATGTGTCAAGGAATTTCAGTGTTACTGGATAGATATAAATGTATATGGGAATAGTGTTCTATTCCATGATCACAACATGGTAAGTTTCAGTTCGATTATTTTTCATATTAAATTGTATGGGAAATGGACTGGTTCCATGCATGATGTTGTGTTGAACAGACTTTGTTTGTTTGTTTGTATGTTTGTGGGGGTTTAACGGCAGCTAAGGCCATTTAAGGCCGGGTCAATGGGATGAGTATTAAATTCCATATATTACCTGTACAAGTACATGTACACATGGGGGAAAATCCCAAAATCAGAACTGAATATTTACAATAAACCAGATGGCCGCGGCCCGCATGTCGAGTCCGCCGAGGCATTTGATGGTCTCGGAGTGTATTTATTTGAAGTTTGAATTTAGGGCTGTAAGGTATGTAAAAGCTTAGAATGAACATAAGGATGATAATAAAGAATTATTTGAAGTAAATCGGAGTAAGTGTTGTGGAGATATAAGGTATGTAAAAACTTTAACACAAATTTCAAAGTCATTTGACCTTGGACATGTGGACCATATGGGCAGGCTATAGTATGAAAATATGGATAATGAAAAGGAAGTACACTGCAGCTCCATTATAACGCGGTGGTCGGGGTCCAAGATTTCAAACCGCGATCGAATCCGACCGCGTTATAAAATGTCGGGACATGCATGGGTACTGGTACTGCACGGGTTACTGGTATCATTCGCATTTCGGTTACCAACTATTGCGGGAATTCCATTAGCAACGGACCCATATAAAATCATGTCATTTGAACAGAAGTTAAAGTAATTATTAATAATGCCTATGACATACAAACTTGTATGTATTAATGTATTAAACATAGGAGTTATTTATAAAATCATGCTTATTACGTTGTATAGTGCTCGCGATAGACAGACGCTTATTACAATGTATACTACTCGCGATCAACAGACGCTTAAACGGATTAATTGATAATAAATAATGCCTATGGTCACGTGTCCTGCCTATTCATGCGGTTGATACGTGCATAATCTCAGGATGTGGGGTCACGTGATCTATTGTTTACGCTGCAAGTCATATTGATGAATGAAATTTACGATTTAAGCGAGATTGCCGTGGGCTGCAGTGTAAACAATAGACCACGTGATCCCATAGCCAGATAATGCTGAAACACCAGTCTGTTTATAGAACGATAAATATTACACCTGGGAGAAAAGAAAAAGTAAGGCGATCGAACACGCAACCATTTATTAGCGACAATTATGTGTAATTGAATTGATTAATAAATATGCCTATTAACATGATTACCTGATTAAAGGTACATGTATTACATTTGCTAACATACTAATAATAATCCTTTCATGGACTTTGAACTTCGTTGTTTGAATAAACTTGCAGAAATCACGAATCAACTAATTACACGATGACGACGATTTTTTTTTTTTTCTTTGTTTTTTTTGTTGTTTTTTTTCTCGATTTTTTTTAAAAAATTTTGGGATCCACGAGAGACCCGCGTTATAATGGAGATCGCGCTATACGCGACCACGTTATAATGGAGCTGCAGTGTATTGGAAGTTTGAAGTAAATTGGAGTAACAATTGTGGAGATATAAGGTATATAAAAACTTTAACGCAGATTTTATAATATGCAAACTTCTAAGTAATTTGACCTTGACCTTGGGGCACAGGGGCCGCATGAGTGGGACACAGAATGAATATATGGATGATGTCCAATAAGCATATGAAGTTTCAAGCAAATCTGACTTACGGTTACAGAGATAGTAGGTATCTGAAAACTTAAACCAAACTTCTAAGTCATTTGATCTTGACCTTGGGGCACAGGGGCCGCATGAGTGGGACACAGCATGAATATATGGAGGATGATGATTAATAAGCATATGAATTTTCAAGTCAATGCGACTTAGGACTGCAGAGATATAAGGTATTTAAAAACTTTAACGCATATTTCGGACAGACAGACGGACATACGGACGTTCCAACATTTTGGGTTTATGGGGTATTTCCATTGTTTGAAGAACAATGAAAAAGCCCCTAAACAACGATAGAGTTTATGAGCTTACGGAATATTACAAAGGAATCTTTTGTTCCTAACCCCGCCCCTAAGCTCTCAAACCCCCGGACGTTGGCCCGGACTGACACACGGATGGACGCACAGACACCCGGACATCATTGTGATTACTATGTCTCGCTTTCCGCAAGCTATATATTCAGCCCTGAAATCAGAATAATCCTGATCTGATGCCAGGTCCACTCCACACTCCACCCCTTCCCAAAAGCAGTAGGATCAGTAATAAGCTTACTACTTTTATAATGGGAAATTCAACTCCCAGGTAACAAACAAGCCAAAAATAACAAGAGTTGTCAGAAGACAACGAAGCTCGCCTGTTGGCAGCCTTCATTCAAACTTGTCACAGTTGTATAAAAAACATGAATATTATATAACTTGACCTTGGGATAAGGGGTGTGCGGTGGACCTTGACATTGAGGTCAGTGTTTGAAGGTGGATCGTAGATTTGATATAGCATGATATAGAATATTAAGATGAATGCATGTATGAAATATCAATGCGCTCCCAGAAATGAGAAGGAAAACAAAAGGGTTGGGTGGTGGGTTGTGGATTTTCTACAGCATGATAGAGGGTCATCTGAGGAATGTATGTATGAAATATCAAGGCGTTCCATCAAAGGAAACAGTTGTTATCAGACATTTACCACAACATTAAGTTTATGAATGTGTCAAGTTTGTCAACTTGACCTTGGGGTAAGGGTGGGCGGTGGGTCATGGAATTGTTATAGCATGATAGAGTATCATCAGATGAATGTGTGTATGAAATATCAAGGCGTTCCATGAAAGGAAACAGATGTTATAAGACATTTACCCCAACGTTAAGTTTATGAATGTGCTAAGTTTGTGACCGTGACCTTGGGGAAAGGGTTGGTCATGGATTTGCTATAGCACGCTAGAGTATCATCAGATGAATGCATGTATGAAATAGCAAGGTGTTCAAAGTGTAAAGAAACAGAAGTTACACATTTACCCCAACGTTAAGTTTATGAACATGCTAAGTTTGTGACCTTGACTTTTGGGTAAGGGTTTGGTGGTGGGTTGTGGATTTGCTACAGCATGATAGAGGGTCATCTGAGGAATGTATGAAATAGCAAGGTGTTCCATGAAAGGAAGCAGACATTTACCCCAACGTTAAGTTTATGAATGTACTAAGTTTGTGACCTTGACCTTGGGGTAAGGGATGGGCGGTGGGTCATGGATTTGCTATAGCATGATAGAGTATCATCAAATGAATGCATATTTGAAATATCAAGGCGTTCCATGAAAGGAAACAGATGTTATAATACATTTACCCCAACATTAAGTTTATGAATGTGCTAAGATTGTGACCTTGACCTTGGGGAAAGGGGTGGGCGGTGAGTCATGAATTTGCTATAGCACGATAGAGTATCAGCAGATGAATGCATGTATGAAATATGAAGGCGTTCCCTGTAAATAAACAGAAGTTACACAACATTTACCCCAACGTTAAGTTTATGAACATGCTAAGTTGTGACCTTGACCTTGGGGTAATGATTGGGTGGGCGGTGGGTCATGGATTTGCTACAGCACGATAGAGTATCATCAGATGAATGCATGTATGAAATATCAAGGCGTTCCATGAAAGGAAACAGATGGTATAAGACATTTACCCCGGCGGTGGGTCATGGATTTGCTACAGCACGATAGAGTATCATCAGATGAATGCATGTATGAAATATCAAGGCGTTCCATGAAAGGAAACAGATGGTATAAGACATTTACCCCAACGTTAAGATTATAAATGTACTAAGTTTGTGACCTTGACCTTGCGGTAAGGGCTGGGTGGTGGGTCATAGATTTGCTACAGCATGATACAGGGTCATCTGAGGAATGCATGTATGAAATAACAAGGTGTTCCATGAAAGGAAACAGAAGTTATCAGACATTTACCCAACGTTAAGTTTATGAATGTAGTAGTATATAGGGAGTCAAAATGATACCACCTACTGTGATATCATTTACAACCCTCTATAATACCCCACCACCCCGAAAAATCAAAAATTGGTTAACGAGGAAATTGTCTCCCGACAGCAAATTCATAAATTTGCAACCCCCTATAATACCCCCACGAGGAAATTTATGAATTTTTGAGAAAATAATTAATGCAATTTCAATGAGATAGTTTATATTCCAACACCCCATTTTTCTCCTCCAATATAGCTAATTTATTTCGACAATGTCGAATTGTAGTCCAATTATATTGGTGTCATAAATACCTTATGTTTTTTTCACGTCCAATTGAACATATAAATTTAATAGGTTATAATAAAATATTATAACAAAATGGATAATAAAATACACAACGAATTGGACGTTTGTAATGACTTTGATGAATAATTTTACGCCGCTGTTTCTACAGTATTAAAACACGGTAAAATGACAATACTATGTGGTATCGAATACATGAAATATCAGCGTAATTTATTACGCTGCGATAAAAACGTTGCATTTACAATATTAAACCGGCAATTATGTCGCCGGTATAAGGATAAAATTTGTGTAATGAAGCGACTAAATAGGATCGGAGAAACACTACCGAAACATTATCAAACTAATTTTATAAAACAGTTTAAAATCAAAGATTCGTTTACGGATATGCGTTTCTACGATATCATTTTTACCGAAGAAATTGGAAAATTATTAGAAGAAATTGGAAATTGAACAGAAAAAAACAACTACCAATATTATTAGAGAAAATGGATAATACAATACAATTGGAATTGAAAGTTTTTAATGCCTGTGTTGAAGAAATTTACGAAGCTTATGGGGGTTATAATCCTATATATAAATTCTATAAAATGAGAACACTAGGCGATATCGAATACATGAAATACCAGCGTAATTTATTACGCTCCGATAAAAACGTTGCATTTACAATATTATACCGGCAATTATGTCAACTATACAAGAGGCAAATACAAACATTAAGACGGATAATGCGTATCGGATATGAAACTAAGGTGTATATATAAAATTAAAACCCAACGATTTATTTACGAATATACATTTCTACGATATCGCTTATAAAGATATTGAAAAAATTATTATTGAACAGAACTAATTTATGTTATAATATTTTCACCAACAAAGTTAGGTTTATATACGAGAAATAAACACAGTTCATTGTCGGGATGCCGGCACTAATATCTCAACAGTGAGATAGGTTTCGCCACATGTACTTCACTCTGGCCGCTCTACACATTATAGCGGATGGAGGTAATGAAGAGGAGGGGTCCGCGGTATCGGTCCAATGATGGGGTGGAGGAGATGTGAGCGTGACACATCTCACTAAGCCAAAAAAAACGAGAAGAGAAGAGATTTAAAGCGAAGGCTTAGTGGGATGGGCCCAGAAGGGTTTTGCTGGCGCGGGTTCGAGCCTCGGTAGGACCTAAACTTTTTTTTTTAAATTATTAATAATTTTCTTAATTAATTCTTTAGAATTATCAAAATTATTAATTAATAAATTGTTTACTGCACCAATATAATTAATTATTATTATTTTTTTTATTTTATAAAATATCACAATGGTGCTGTAACATTTCCTCCGACTTTATTTCCAAGTTTTACCCTAAATTTATCCCAATCAGTACACTCAATTTTGGGCATGGTGGCGTGCGCCTTGATTCTTATATCATTTTTTAATTGTTCATATCTCCCCATTTCTTCCACCACGGATTACAAACTCTAAATTTGATATTTTCTTATCGGCCAACGCTTTGGACACCATAACGTCGATGCTATTTTTCTTAGACCTAGCGAGAACGGATATTCTATCATGTTTTCTACTTTTTTTCTCGAGTTTTCCACCCGCCGCCCTAATTACCATACAAAGTATTCCAGATAAAACGGTAATTCCACTCAAAACCCCTGCAAGTGGAACCGTTACAATTGTAGATAGCGTTGCAGCAGTCCCCGCACCACTAATTACAGATAAACTTGCCAGAACCGTACTAGATGCTTCAGCTATGTTCACCGCGCGCTTATATTTGTTAGCGTGTCTTTTTCTATTTGCACATTCTCTAACTAAAATATCCTGCATAGCGACGATATTATTCAACCTAAAATCTGAACTTCTTTCGTTAATTGGAGATGGAGTGGTATTGAGAGTTGGATACAGTGTTGATGGATCGGTATTGAGAATTGGATACGGTGATTCGTTCATATTTAAATTTTACAAATTTATTTCAATATATTAGTATTTTACAAATTAAGTTAAGTTCAATTAACTAATGAGACAATAGTGGAAGAACTCTCTTGGTCAGCGATCGTAACAAAGTTAATAACACTACCTTCGGAAAGTCTAATTAGATCGTCACCGGCGAACGAAACCACCGACGAACTATCTCCAGAGGGTTTAGTGACTCCAATTGCCCGTTCTTCCCCCATCTACTACGAGATTTATCGTGACCGCGCCCACAGGTTTACCATTAGCATTAACCGAGCAGACCGCCATTCGGAGAAGTGTACCTGCAGCTGTCATGGTGGATCCCCCACATTTATTACTCGCTTTGGCACCGAACGAATATTCAGGGAGCCCCTCAACCAATGAGCCCCGCTTCTCAGCCCAAACTGTTATCACACGTTTTTGCGTTTTCATTGTTTTTAGCAATCCGGCAAGCCCCCCCCCCGATAGAGGTATGGGCCTCAGCACGAATCTTTTCAGCGGTCTCCTCAAGCGCTTTGGTCGTGGCTCTACGAGCATGTTTCAGTTTATCAGAAACTTCAGTTATTTTACCATCTAGTTCGGTAAGTGCCGCTTCTCTACTGAGAGAGTCCTCTAAGCGCAACGCATCATAAGCCTCCGTAATGGTCGCCTGGTGGCCTTCTAGGGCTTTATCAACACCCAACCTGGCATCTTTTTGAAATTCGGTTATTTTTTTGTCTAGTTCAGCAACCGCCGCTTCTCTGATGAGAGAGTCCTCTGAGTGCAACACCTCATAAGCCTTCGCAAGGGCCGCCTGGTGGTCTTCTCGAACGTTCTCAATACCCGTTCGTACCCCCTCAACCCCAAACCGAGCCTCCTTTCGAAATTCGGTTATTTTTTCGTATAGGTCAGTAAGTGCCGCTTCTCTGTTGAGAGTCCTCTGAGCGTAACGCCCCATAAGCCTCCGCAATTGCCTCCTTGTGGTCTTCTCGGACCCCCTCAACCCCCGACCGGGTCTCTTTCAGAAATTCGGCTATTTTTTCGTCTAATTCAGTAAGTGTCGCTTCTTTGCTGAGAGAGTCCTCTAAGCGCAACGCATTATAAGCCTCCGCAATGGCCTCCGTAAGGTCCGCCTGTTGGTTTTCTCGGACTTTATCAATACCCGACCGGGTCTCTTTTCGAAATTTGGTTATTTTTTTGTCTAGTTCAGTAAGTGCCGCTTCTCTGATGAGAGAGTCCTCCGAGCGCAACACCTCATAAGCCTTCGCAAGGGCCGCCTGATGGTCTTCTCTTGCTTTCTCAATACCCGACCTGGCCTCTTTTCGAAATTTGGTTATTTGTTTTCCTAGTTCGGTAAGTGCCGCTTCTCTCTGATGAGAGTCCTCTGAGCGCAGCGCATCATAAGCCTCCGTAAGGTCCGCCTGGCAGTCTTCTCGGACCCCCTCAATACCCAACCGGGTCTCCTTTCGAAAATCGATTATTTTCCCGTCTAATTCAGTAAGTGTCGCTTCTCTGATGAGAGAGTCCTCTAAGCGCAACACCTCATAAGCCTCCGTAAGGTCCGCCTGCTTGTTTTCTCTGACTTTATCAATACCCGACCGGGTCTCTTTTCGAAATTTGGTTATTTTTTCACCTAGTTCGTTTAGTTCCGTATGCGTTTCTTCACAACTTTGTGTATTCACAACCAGGGCATATTCTCTAAGTTGTGATAGTAGACTCTTGTGAATCTCGTCCGTGGCCATCGATATAGTTCTATTGATCAAGTCCTTTGTTTTTTGGGTAGTTAAAAAGTCGCCCTCTGTCGGGATGAATCCCCCTTCTGCCGGTTCCAAATTCTTTGAATTTGTCACCCAATCGGAAGAACTACCTGGTCCATATATACTCATTTTCAATAATGTTGATAATATATAAATTACGAACATGCGTTTAATTCTAAATAATTTTCTTAAAATTAATTTGAAATTTCTAGGACGACCGAAATCGGGTAATCGTTCTTCAACTCTCTCCCTTTATCATCAAGAATAGAAATCTTCAACTCGTGGATGTGTCCCGATTCCAAAACTTTCATCTCGGCGTGTGGGAAGTCTAAGGTCACAGTCTCGCCATAGAAACAGTCGCTGGCGGGCACGGTTTTCAGTAATGTGCTGGGGGATCCGTCTACCGTGTTGTACGATGTGTTCACCGATCAAGGTGCACCCGAGAGTTTTCGTGACGGAGAAGTTTATGGTGGGGTATCGCCGCGGTGCTCGCCCACGGGGAAGACAAATCTCGCGGGTGCAACAAACCCTTCATCCTCGTTGAAGGGGGTAATGTGATATTTATATCCTAACATTGAGGCCAACCCCGGTGAGATCCATAAACGCTTCTCAATGGACAATGTCGCAAGCCCCGTGGCTTTTGAGACTGCGAGAGTGCCAATATCAGGAAATTTCCGCCGCGATAAAAGCTTTGAGATCTCCGAAACCCCAAACCCCAAGGCCAGGAAGTAATTCGGCACTTGTGAACATAATGCGTTTAGTCCCCATCCCCACATTAATGCCGGTGACACTATCTTGGAGAAATCCGGACTCGATAGACTCTTAACGTTTCAACGTTTTTCCACCCAACCGTGAA
>JAQRGA010001061.1:0-13518 GCA_029237695.1 Conchocele bisecta
ATATGACCATTGGATTGGTTGCAAAAGTAATATAGCAAAGTCCATTCCAGTTACTTAGGGTTCAAAGGGTTAAGCTATTTTGTGTGCAGTGTTACGAATAGACGTTACTGAAAAATACGCTGCGCATAGCTTAGTGCATGGATACGCGAGAAATTTTTCACAGGAATGTGTTAATGGATGTAGCATCAATACCTATTAATGTTATGCCTGAAAGTGCTGGAGAAAGCAAAATCATATGCAAATGAAAGTGCTGGGGTAAGCAAAATCACATGCAAATGACATTACTTTCCCAACATCCGCGTATATATTTGATTAATATTAGTTTCATTATCGGTTTGTTTCATAGTGGAAAAAACATAATTAAATCATACCTGGGTTAGCGTGGCCGTGTACTTCCTCATAGACACGGAAGTAATCCTGTGTGGGATGGCCAGGTCCAGTCGGTTACACACAACTTCAGGGATTCGTAGCCTTGCGTAGTTAGGTGGCTGAAGAATTGATTGATTGATTGATTATTGGTGTTTAACGGCCTATCAACATCCAGGGTTATGTAAAGCGGGCCAACAGGATGGAAAGTTGTATTGTTCAACGTCTCATCAACAGCTAGGTCATTTCGAGACGGGACCTCGGTTTAAATTCTCATCCGAAAGACTCGGCCGGGATTCGAACCCACGACCTCCCGCACACGAGGCAAGTGCTGATACCAATATAAACTATATATTCAGCCCTGAAATTAGAATATCCTGACCTGGTGCCAGGTCCATGCCACACCAGAATCACTTAGCTCACCCCAAAAGCAATATGATTAGCTTTTAATCCTATTACTTTCTTAATGGGGCATAACAGGATCTAGCTCTCAAGTACCAGGGTGGCCGAAATGGTGGTACATGAGGGCCAAACCATGTAAGTCGGCATTCCAGTAAGGATGAACGCCGATCGTTCAAGTACCCTTCACTACTCCCTCCTACCTCCCAACTGAAGAGTAAAAGTTGAAAAAAAATAGATGGCAGATGGTCGGTAAATCCGACCAATGCTCCCCAACGACAAATTGACCTTGGGTTTCTGGGCAGCATGGGTAGGGTATAAAATGAAAATATAGATTGTGATCAATGTGTATATGAAGTTGTTTCAAGTTGATATCCTCAGCGGTTACAGAAAAAATACAGCAATTTGAGAAAAAAAAATGGGGAGCATAAAAATCAATAAACATTTCAGCTAATACTAGCCATTGAGTAAATCCAGTCTATCATATATACATATATGACGCATAATGACAGTCATCTTGGTATCTTGAGGAAATTTGCAAATTCACAATCGCAATATCATTTTGCATCCTGGTCCAAAGCCAGATATTCTCAACAGCCCAGTATGAACATTTAGACGCAAATCCGGATGCACATATAATTATGCACAGTTTTGTGTTGTCTGCTATCAAGCGGGCAAGATAAAAAGTAACTAGAAACTTGTCCAGAAAAGTGTAAAAAAAGGTCAAGGTCAAATGAAGGTCACATAACAAGTTTGGTGGCTGAGCAACACACAAGTTATGTATAGTGAAAAACGGCTAAGTCTTTTAAGTGAAAAAAGTAGGTCAAGGTCAAATGAAGGTCACATGACATGTCGGTTTCAGGTGTACACCATTAGCTGATCATGTTCTCCAAGTTTGGTGGCTGTATCTGTTCCGGGGGCTGGGAAATATTTAATATTTGTATTCTCAATTTCCATGTGGTCTTATCAACAACAGGTTATTTTTTGTGAGAAACCAATTGACACATCAGCGTTCAGCACATAGGTCATGCAGACTGAATTGAGACCTAGGCACAACCCTGCACATGATATCATTTCACTACAGTGTTCATTTGACATCCAAATGAACACATATACAGAGCTCCAGATAATTTTTTTTTCGTAAATGAGTATTTCACTCATCAAAATAAAAATAATTGAGTGAAAGTATATTTTCGAATATTTTAATTGAGTGAAAATGCCTGATGCGAAAAAACATGTTTTTTTGTAGTTTTTTTCTGTCCAAATCATCGACTACACAATTAAAACAAACAAGAGGCCCAGAGGCCTTAACGCTCAACCTGTAGGACTGAGTGCCATGTTTCACCATTGTACTTAAATCATGTTTTCTTTATTTTTTCCAACATGTGATTTTTGCTAAGTCAATGTCAATAACAGTGTCGATACTGAATGGATCGGCATCAGCAATAGGAGGTGCGCAACTACCCATGACGACAAACATTCTAGTAAAATTTGGCAACTCTAGTAGGTCAACATTTATCATTCCTTTTTTTTTTTTTTTTCTTTTTTTTTTTTCTTTTTTTTCAAAATTTTTTTTTTTTTTTAAAACTTTTTTTTACTTTTTGTATTTTTTTTTCAAATTATGTTTTTTTTTCTTCAATTTTTCTTTTTTTTCTTGTATTTTTTATTACTTTCTTTTCTGCCAATGACGCAATTACTGAATCAATAAATGTACGGACGATCGGACTAGTGATCGCTTCGCTATCTGACTGCCCGACTTTTATCAAAGTAGTGCCTTTGTGGCACTATTTTCGCTTTCGGATCGCGTTTACCCATCTTAACTAGATCGAGTAGAAGATGATCCAGATGAACGGAACGCTGGATACTAGTGTTTAGGAATATTCGAGCGACTTCGATACACAGATCTATGGACGGGTTTACAGACTGTATTTCATACTTCCGACTATTCTAATTGGCGATAAAACATCGATACCACGGTCCAGTCAGGTAACTGGGTTGCACGGCAACCGAAGCGGACAGGGTTAAAACACTGAACGGAGAATTCATAACCAGTACTCGTGCGAACCGATCAGCGCCATAAAAGAAATAATTGAGTGAAACGAAAATCATTTGCGTATCTAGTACGCAACAAAAATAATTTGCTTTGGCAAACAATGTTTGCGTGTTAGCTTTTTTTTAATGCGTAAAATACGCCGATACGCAGCTTATCTACACCTCTGATATACATATGAATATGAAACGAAACATGTAAGCGAAACAAAAACAAAACGATAGGATGCCAACGTGAGGCTACCAAAATAATCAGACTTACCAACCCGACAATTACCTTCTATACCGTAGTCAAGAGCTTCCTGGACGTGTTCAGCAAATCTAAGTGACCCACTTAGATTCAATGCTGCCCACTTACCTCGGGGAATGTAATATTCTTGTCTGGTTGCCCGGGATACTCAATTTCTGAATTTGGGCAAACAAATTTTCTCTGTTGGAGTGGGCAACCAGGTTTTGAAAGTCCATTTTTGGGTTTTTTATTTTACCAGGTGTCGCTACGAGAAAATCTTATGTACATCTATATAAACTAGAACTATCACACGAGTGATCATAGTACACCCACGAAAGGTTGGACTCGTGAACTGCTCATGGGACAAACAAAATTTTTTTTCAAGAGGTTTGACTGTTGACCTTCAATGTGACCTTGAACGTAGGAGCATGGTCATTGATCATGACACACCGTCTCTTCATGGTGAACATTTTGTGCCAAGCATTCGAAATAAAATCCATAAATCAAATGATATAGAGGTGGAAAACAAATTTCAAGAGGTTTGACCTTGACCCCTTGGGGTCATTGATCGCGACACACTGTCCAATCATGATAAACATTTGTGCCATTTGAGAATCAATTCATTGGTTTAGAAGAAGATATAGAGCGGAAACACATTTCAAGAGGTTTGACCTTCAACGGTGACCTTAACCTTGGATGTAGGAGCGCAGTCATTGATTGCGACACACCGTTTTATCATGATCAACATGTGAGCATGCCATTCAAAAATCCTTTCATCGGTTGAAAAGATATAGAGCGGAAACCTATTTCAAGTGGTTTGACCTTTGACCTTCAACTGTGACCTTGACCTTGGACGTAGGGCCGTGGTTATTGATCGCAACACAACTTCTTATCATAAAAACTTTGATAATCCATGCATCGGTTTAGAAGATATAGAGCGGATGGGAATTTCCAACCGCCCGACAAGCTGACTCCTATATAATAATTAGTGTTCTCCACGACCCAAATAAAAATTATAATGGTGGTAAATTTTTGTCAGCGAATCATAGCGTGCGCAATCGTTCCAAAAGGCTTTAATTTCGCGTGCGAAATCTTGCAAAAACTAGACTTTTATTTGACCAAATTTTGAAAAAAACAAGCTTATAACTCCTTATCAATTAGAAACATGGATACTTGACGCTATGGTGTTTGCTGCCATGTTAACAGTTTAGAAGTCAAAATAATTGGTTTTTTTTTTTTTGCAGAATCTTGAGAAACGCGTGGCGGCCAAAAAAATTATAACGTGGCGGGCCCGCAGGTTAAACAGGCAGTAAGAGAACACCGAACATAAACCATCAGACTTTTGCTTGTGGGCTATATAAATCCCCATAATTTACCAAAAATTACCTTACCACAATCATGATATGACGTTAAATATTTATTTCACATTGGTTGTACAATTTAGATCACACTTTAACATCAAATATGGAAAGCATTAACTTTTTCAATACATTCACAGTGAATTGTATGCATGTCCAAATGGACATTTTGTTATGGCGTTAATCAAATATGTTGGACAGCCACAGGTATTGTTAGGCAACCTCGTTCTCAAAGCTGGCAGCCGAAACAGAAATTCTGGTGATTCACATCCCCTGCTACTATACAGATTCTGTATAAATACATTTAGGAAGTGTTTTCCCACAGTATATATGACAAAATAAAGAGATTTTGTAATAAAGCACAACAAAAATGTAGGGTTTTATATATGGATAAAAGTCAATATTTCACAATTCTTTCCAGAAAATAAAATACATCAATTTTGGTAGCCTCGCATCAATCAATAAACAACAATATTAACAAAATTAATGGGCTCATATACTAGATAACTCGAGTCATGCCATAATGACTTTGTTATTACTCATGTCATGCCATAATGACTTTGTTATATCATGTCATGCCATAATGACTGTTATAATCACATGGAAACATCACATGTTGATTCTAGTAAACTCTTCGACTATTTTATCGACCAGAATTTATTTAAACAAGAAACGAGACAAAGCCACGAAGGCCAGATTTTACACAGAACCATTCGCGCGACCTTAACCACCAGCAACAAAACAAAGACAAAAGAATGTGCGCAGCGTATAGTCGCGCGACCATACGCACCACTGAGTGGGATACGGAAATTTGAATCTGTCGCCTCATATTTTCTTGTATATAATAAATAGTCGTATTGACTCGAAGCGGAGCTAAACGCAATTTCGTGCAAAGTTGTTGAGGAATGAAGCAGACTTGTTTACGTCACGTCATCATGACGTAACGTCAGATGTTTGACTACAATGTATAACGTGTAACATCAAATAACGGCAAATCTGTGACGTTAACTCATTAGCCACCTTTTTTCTTAAAAACATTTCTTGTTTGTTTTTTATTTATTTGTTCTTTCTCACAATTGGTGATGATATGGACATAGGGAGGATCTAGTTATTGTTGGGATGTGCCGCGAGATAAATTCACAATTTTGCGCGGTTTTTGGATTGCCGGTGTATCTGTTGGAAATTATGGCCATTTATTAATCGTTGTATTCCGTAGTACAGTACCATCGAATTGGATCATTTATGGAATTTATGTAAAATTTTCAAAACAAATTATTTCTATCGCAACTGATACGCGATTTATTGTTATTTTTGCGATATGGATATGTAGCTTTATAGATTGTGTCAGCAGTGATCTGTACAATCGGATGCATGGAAATTTCTTACGGAAGCCGATAAGGGTCACCAAGTCAAAAATATATTATCTCGTAATTACGAGATGATGTCGTAATTACGACATAATTTTATAATCGTCTAATTCACGAGATGATGTCGTAATTACGACATAATGTTATCTCGTATTATGAGATGATGTCGTAATTACGACATAATTATCTCTAATTACATAGTCGTAATCGACATAATTTTATCTCGTAATTACGATATAGTCGTAATTACGACATAATATTATCTCGTAATTACGAGATGATGTCGTAATTACGACATATATGTCGTAATTCGACATTTAATTTTATCTCGTAATTACGAGATGATGTCGTAATTACGACATAATTTGATCTCGTAATTACGAGATGATGTCGTAATTACGACATAATATTATCTCGTAATTACGACATGATGTCGTAATTACGAGATAATATTTTTTTGACTTGGTGACCTCTATCGGCTTCCGTAAATTTCTCAATTTGTAACAAAACAATTATAGCCTTTTAGTTCGGTAGTTAGATTCTCATATTTTTTGGCAAGTTTGCTATTCTTGAAGTAATATGAGCCATTAGTACTGTATACAAGAATCTTTGAACATGTTGAACAGAATACAAAATAAGGCTGATGATAAAATAATCTTTTGTTTCCCCTTGCGCAAACCAGGTTCTCATGGGATGGGTACAATGTAGGTAGGATGGTACATGTAGGTAGAGCAAATATGGTTACTAGCTACCATGTAAGTCTAAAAAAGTCTATTCTGGTCTTTGCAAGTGGTGCACATCCAGATGAGCCGTCCCATCATAATCTGTGCTGATTTCAAATGATATTCCACCAGTTAAAATGTACAGACAGTGAGACTATAAAACAATTTCCCTACCCAGCGACCCAATAATTAATTTTTCATAATTTCAGTGAGTAGGCAGCTGGAGGGGAAACATTTCATATTTTATGCCTAATGCATTACTAATTCCTCTCTCTCTCCAATAGAGAAATTCTGGCCCAGGAAACGGATGCGTTTCTTTTACGTTGTACCTGCATAGACAATGAAGTACAGTTTCATTAAATTCTCTGACATTGCCCTGACGAGTGGCAACCCTGTTTGTTTGTTTGATAGTGTTTAACGGCCTATCAACAGCCAGGGTCATGTAAGGCCGGGCCAACAGGATGGACTATCCTGTATTCAACTTGTAAAAAATGAGGGAAATTCCCAAAATCAGAGCTCAATATTCACATAAACTATATATTCAGCCCTGAAATTAGAATATCCTCATCTGGTGCCAGGTCTGGACATGCCGCACCAGAATCACTTAGCTCACCCCAAAAGCAATATGATTAGCTTTTAATCATATTACTTTCTTGATGGGGCATAACAGGATTTAGCTCTCAAGTACCAGGGGGCCGAAATGGTGGTACATGAGGGCCAAACCATTTAAGTCGGCATCATGTAAGAATGAACGCCGATCATTAAATTACCCTTTGTTGCTCCCTCCTACCTCCCTATAACCCTGTTATAGCTGAATTCAACTTTTGATGACAGCTTGACCCCTAGGTCACTATTGACCATATACCGAGAAACTGACCACAGACCCACACTATAACATTGGTTTTCCCGACGTCCCAATTATAGTACTTGATGATAAAAGAGAAATTCCATGTAACAGGAGGGGTGAAACCAAAATCTTAATTAAGCCCTTACAGAAATTGACCCTTAGACTACATGTAATGAACATTTTTCATCAAGTTTCAATCATGCTTGTACCAACATTTTCACAGATTTCTTAAATTTTACTGAAAATGACGTCAGAATGGCTAAGGGGTCCTTTTGTCACGCATCATATGTACCACTACTTACATGCGATCATCGGATTTACAATAAACTGTTCCATGCTGTTTAACTGCTTTGACCGGCCACATCATGGATCTTGGTATTCCCTTCAAGTGAGCCCAACGGAACGACAACAGACTGGATGTGGCTTCATCGAAAACCCTACAAAATACAACAACGCTGTTTCGGTATACAAGCATGGAGGCAGGGGTGTAAAATTATTTGAAATGTCACTTGCCCTTAAGGTCTAGTAGATGGAAAATCTTACTCGCCCTTACTGGTTTGCCACTTGCCCTTATATTTTGTACATATATTCTAATATTGTTAGTCATATGGTAAATAATGATGAATAAATATAAAAAAGGCCTTTTTCATAAATGGACTGGTCCGAAACCAGACTTTTTTCGCAAAATTGGACGCCAATTAACATTTCTCTGATCTCCTTGTGTGTATTCACAGCAGGGATCAGGATTGTTTCTAGTTTTACCGGTTTACAGGCATTTCAGACCGGATTGGAATCCGTCAGACCGATTGACGATGCAAAAAACAAAATTAATCGGTCCGGAAATAGGCACTTTTCAATCCAAATTATGAAAAATATCGGTCCAGTTTGTCTATAATTTTGCTAAACAAATTACAATATCACCGGTCCTAATACCTAAGTGTAATCATTGGTTAGTCAACTGGTCATCTGTAATCTCACGCATCACCGATCACCAATTAGTGGAACACGCGAATAGACAAACAAACTAGTCCCGGGGCAATTACCTGTCATATCGGCGTAAAATCAACAACAGTAGTGGCGCCACCTATGGTCTGTGACGTAATTGTTTAATTGGTAAACCCGCACACACTATAACAGGTTCCCGATCCAACTCTATGAACAGTGAACGACGCATAATATCGGGTACCAGACAGGTGCCCGCCTACAGGGCACGCTCGATTTATTTCTGCGTTTTATTTGCAGAATATTTTTTTACTTGATTTAATCTGAAATTCACGAATTTTAAAACTAGGAAAACGGATTTCGTTGCGCCGGACCGGCCGATTTAAGAAATTCTTTTTGCGCCATTCATCAATTATTGGCGCCAATGGCTCAAGGGCGCGTCCTAGAATGAACACTGCATGTATTGTGATCGCGAGAGGTGAACCCCCCCCCCCACTCCGGAAAAGTTAACGGAGGGACGGATATAAGAAAAAACAACAACAACAAAACAATGAAACATGTTTGTAAATAAACGCATTATTAAAATCTATTGTATAATTTTTAACAAGCGTCATGCCAATGGATACTGCTAATGGCAACCATTTTAATTACTTTTAATTACTTTACTCAATACAGAAGTTATTCAATTATAGTATATATCGTTGTTAGAACACGTTTGTGTTAGTATATACCAGTACTCGGCAGGATCTAATTCTCGGACCGATTGAGTTTGTAAACAATTCTGAAACCCTGATTCACAGTCATGCAACTGGAGTGCTGTGTAGTTTGTTATAAGGAGAATACATTTTCGAATGAGCGTACTCGTAACGGAAACCGGAACTGGATATTAGCCTTAAAGAATGGGCGAGTTTAAATTGCCACCACCCGCTATCGGCCCCGCAAGTTCGCGACCATCTCGAAAATCGAGACACTCGCGCGATAACACGCTGCTTTATCAATTTAGTTAAATGAAGATTAAACAGTGTCTGCGATGTTTGCCATACATACCGTATGATATGTATTATGTAACCGAGAATGTGCGTAATTTCCATTTAAATTATTATTTTAATTAGGTAAGTATTGCCATCATTCAAGTTCACGCTGGATAAGCCGCAATTTAAACTTGCCCATAATCACAATTGATCCGATCGATACGCGCAGGGCTTATATTCAATTCAAAGCGTTTATACGAAATGATCCGTGGCATTTATTAAACAAACATGACAAACGGGTTTAGGAAACGGAGAATTGGCGCATATCTGTCAGATTTTATATCCACGACGATCCAAAAGTCACTCGCCGGCCGGACGACCAGATACAAATAGTTACTCGACCGAGACGATCACCCACTCGCCATAGCGACCACGGGCGACCGGATTTTTACAGCCCTCACGGGGGGAAAGGTGGCAGATAGACGGGGTGGGTGTTGGTAGGATTGTCACAAAAACTGACAGAACTTGGATGTAACTGGACATAAAAGTTACGAGTCAGTTGACCTTGGGCTTGCGGGCGGCATGGGTCCAGTGCACAATTAAATATGGATAGTGATTAATGTGTATAGAAGGTTTCATGTCAATCAGTGAAGGTGTGAGCGACATACCCGGCCACCGCCTGGACACAGCAACAAACTTTAAACACAGCTAGATGGCCACGACCCTCACATCGCGCCCTATGACTATGCCTCATACAGTAAAGAAATTATATATGAGAATCAAGTTACGGATTCTTCAAAACTAAAAATTTTCAAGTAATTCGACCGTAACCTTGGACACAGGGAGAGCATGGGTAGTACACAAAATGGCTGTATGAATGATGATACACATCCATATAAAGTTTCAGGCGATTATCTCGTACGGTAAACAAGTTATATGAGAATGGAGAAACTTACAGATTCTTCCCTACACAAATTTCAAAGTCATTTGACCTTGACATTGGACACGAGAGAGCATGGGTAGTAATTACACAGAATGGTTGTATGGATGATGATACACATGCAAATAAAATAAAAGAAGTTATATGAGAATGGAGAAACTTACTGATTCTTCCATACAAAAAATTCAAAGTATCTGCAATGGTTCCAAAGTTATGGGCAATGTTAAACTTGCTGACAAACAATGAATAGTGTCATACGAGACGATCATACAGGGACTAAGGCGATCGCCCGCAGACTGAGAAGAAAATATCACGATCTGAAAAATGCGAGATTTCAGTAACATGGCTGAGAATTGTCAACAATATCAGTGAAACTGTTGAAACAAATTTAACATAATTTGAAGTTAAACACAAATTTTTATGTCCAGGTCACAATGGATCTGACCTCCCGCATTGGGTTCCCAAACTAAGTGGGGTGGTACCTGTAAGGCAAGTCAGTGTTATTAAGCTACTGATAAAGTTTGATGGACCTTAGAAACGAACATAGAATGTACAGTTCTTTAGGGTATAGCGGATTTTAGGGCATAGCGGATAAGTGAAGACTTTTTTACCAAATATGTTTCTATAATGTACATTTAAAACTAGAACGACAGCCGTCCCCGGCAGCATTGTATCCCCCTATTACCGCCGCCATCCTCTCATTCGTAGGGTGTGGTCAGGTGTAAAATATAGCCAAGTGTATAGTTAATGGTCAGGTAGGGGCGAGGCCTGTCCTGTTGTCATTGACATTCCTGTACATCGATATCTATGCATGTGTGAAGTATCGTCAAAATTTTGCACCAAATACAAAAGTACCAATGAAATTCCGCCGGAAATACGATTCATCCAAGCGCTTTCAACGAAGTCGACGCGTTTTAATTTAGAGACGGCCAATTCGTCCCCAGCCATTTCGGCGGCGTCGAGATTCGCGCCTAGACCAATTTTGATGCGACATTTTCGTTTTTTTGGCGATAATGTCGCGATTACGCGGCCTGAGCAGAACACTGAATATGACCTGAAAACACTATAGCAAATGTATTCTTTAGAGCTATAAATCATTGTTTTTTTTAATTTTACCACTTCAAAATGAAGTAAAATGTAATTTTTATTTTTTTACACTTTTCAAATCGGGATTTGTTAATCGCGATCGTGATACTCTGGTATTAAGTTTCTAATCGAGAGACCCCGGATCAAATCGGGATACTTGGCATGTCTGAATGTAATATACATGTGAGCATGTTTCTAAGTAATTTACAAAACAAATATATGATTTGGAATATTTTGAGACGCCCCTTCAGCAACTGTCACACAGGTATCCGGTAAACCCTAAAGCTATCCGTTATTGACTAATTCAGTGCGTTGAGTAAACAAAGATGTATGCAAGGAAAACTTTGAAAATAATTAAAAAGGTCACCCAGTTTGGAAAGAAAGACACTTTTTCCTGTCTATTGGTAACAGATACTTGTCCAAGTGTTCTATTTTAAAGAGGTATGCAGCACTTACCTGCTTAGCTATCCGCTATGCCCTAAAGAACTGTACATTTAGTTTATACGGTGAACAAGTAAAATTGCGCAGTTGGGGACCAAGTAATTCTGCCCATCTGACATGCGACCGTGATATAATTACTTACTTGTGCATTTCACATTTCTTCATTCGTTTCTCCCAGATCTGTCTCTGCAGTTTCTGCAGTTCCTGTCGGCAGTACTGTGACTTGTCGCCAACGTGATATTGTGATGTCATCTTGTAAACACCTGTAACAATATGAGCTATAGCAGCCATGGTCTACGCTCGTTACAGTATACAGCAGTTTGTCATTCAGCGGCTGCAGCACGCTAGTGAACCGCAATAGATATAATGTAGAGCTTCCATTGGTCGATAGCTTTATCAGTTCAATTCAGTTGTATATATATAATTTACAAGCATGGAGTCATTTCGCCAGGAGCAGACCAGTGGCCGAGGGTAAGCATTCGCTTGGCACGCTGACGACCCGGGTTCGATCCTCCGGACCCCTTGTCAGATGTCTGAGATACTTCGTGTTTCCTGCTCTACTAGTCCTTTCGGATGGGGACACTAAAAGGTAGTCCTGTATATCAGATTTGCCGGAGAGTCTGGGCACGTTAAAGAACCCGAGGGAGTATTCCCCCCGGGGCCGGTTTCCTTTGCATCCACCTCTGTCCTTTCTACCATTCTCGGGGGACAGCATGCAGTTCCATCGAGTTTGTGTGGCCTTAAAATCCAAAGCATTTAACCGTTTAACCATTTCGTCAAGTTAGTGGGCCCACAGTGGCCTAGATTTAGCGAGCTTGACTGTAATCGTGAGGACCCGGTTTCCAACCCGCGGTGGTGCGTCCTTGAGCAAGACACTTTACCCACACTGCTGCAGTCCACACAGATGTAGAAATGGGCACGATAATTCGTGGTTATCCATTCACCATTGGGGAAACAACCGGGGTTTGTGGGTAAAATTGAGACTTACGCCGTTATTCCTACCCGGAAACGGCTCATACTTAAATCAGTTGGTGGAAATTAATCAGGTCAGGTAATACCCAACCTTGGAGTTGAGGAAACCTAATTAGAAATTGATGCTTGAGTAGGACGCTGCCAATTGTAGCATTAACTTAAATTAATTGGTTTCTAATTTAATTAATTGGAAGTCAGAAAAAAGCAATACGATCCCATAGGTTAGGGTTGAGGTTGTAGATTTTGTATGTTGTGTGAATTGTATAAACTCGATTTTTGATTGAAGTCTTTAATTATGTGACTTGTCTTAACGTATCTGTCCTGGTTACCTGAGGTCAAAATTTTATAAACGTACTGGCCATACCCACGGACCACAAACTTCCGTATGGGCATATAAAATCAACTAGTGGGTTTTCTAAATCCATCATTACAGTGCAGGTTCAGGGTTCAACTCCCTTAAAAAATTAGGGGGAGCTTTTATGCCAAACTATTTAAAATAATAAGGACTATTTTTTCTCGCGAAATTTTATGTTTTATTTATATATTAGGGATGGCAATGAATGGCAAAACAGATTATTCGAAATTACGAACTTTATATATTCGAATGATTACTGGACCAACCTCACGAGGCTGGGGTTTCACCTCTAATCGTAGGCTGGAATTGAAACCGGGTTATTGCGTGGACCGTTTAAAAGTGGACCCTAAACAAAATGTGTTACGTTGTTTACAGGAGAGTCAAATTAATGTTACTGGGTTATTTTGTTTTCAACAACTAATACTAAATTTAATAATAAAGTTTAATAATCCAGCAAACAAGATGATAATCATG
>JAQRGA010001065.1:0-12911 GCA_029237695.1 Conchocele bisecta
AAGTGAAAGGAATAATGAATGACATTTAAAATAATACGAGAAATTGCAGTTAAAAATAGTTTAACCATTTTAACTTAAACAAGAAATGCGTCTGTCGAACGCGGATGCCACCTGCAGCATATTTGAGAAACTGTGACAAAGTGGTTAACCGAAAAGTGTGACGGACGGAAAGACAGACGGACGGACAGACAGACAGACGGACGGACGGTCCAAACACTATATGCCACCCGTTTCTTCGAAACCCGGTGGCATAAAAATCGTTCATCAATAGCCTACACACTTGCGGCATACGGTTAGACATAACTATACATGCAGATTAAATTACAACTACAGCCCATGAATTAGTGCAGGTAATTTGTTCAATTCAAGAATACAATTTAAATACTATAGTTTGGGTGCAGTAGAATACAGATATTTTTGTAATATATTTGCAACACATTTGGATATGCCCATGCGTTATAAATTCCTAACCATGTCGGTTATTTTATCTGGAACTGGAAATATTGTCTACGTGCATCAGTTGCATGGCCAGCAAAGACACCATAGCTATCGCCACAAAGTCCATAAAATCCACAAAATGGTTGGTGCATTCCGATATCTTTGATGTACATGTAGCCTGCCTGTGTCCATATTAATTTTTATTTGGAATAGCGTACCAACATCTCCGGTACTTCTGCCGGCAAATAACATATCTTGCGTGTCCTGTAAACAGATTGGATAACATACTATAAAACATAATATGCATGTTGTAGTTCGTATATAAATAATTATTGGCAGCCTATGGATTTCATCAACTTGCTAATTTAATTTTTCTAACTGTTTTCCTTTATCTTAAAGGTTGATGCCCACTCAGTAGGCACAACATGTTGTTTATATCAGACACATCATCCGAGACAGTTGCAGGTCTTCCATCCCTACCAGTTCTCCCTACTTCCTGCCAGTATGCAATGAAGCAATTTGGTACCCCCCTCCAATGAAACACAAATTGGATGTCGCCAATATCGATTGCCATGCCGAACGCCACTGTCGCAATAATAACTCGTATAATTGATTTGCCAGATACAAATTCTTGTAATAGTTTTTGTTGGTCAACTTCAACCATACTTGCATGGTACATTCCCACCATGCGGTCTTCAATGTTTCGTCCTTGTTTCGTGTTGTCTCCCAGGTAACTCATTGTCTTTTTAACGGCTATCCTGAACTGCTTGAAAGTCCTGTTGTAAAGTTCACAACTGTTAAAGGTACATGCCACAGCAGGCCTATACATTGAAGTTTAGCATTAGTGGGCCCACTGGTGTGGTGACTCATGGCTGGAAGGGGTATGACTGCGTTGGACGAGTAGAAGTAGGTTAACCAAAACAGGTTGATGGTAATACCACATTCATAGTATTCAACCCATTCAAATTGTGCCTTCTGCCAATTTAACCTAAAAAGGCTGACGGTAATGCCACATTCATCGCATCCAACCGTTATTCAGCCAATTTAAACTGTGCCTTTCGCTAATTTACGCACTCCGATAATCAATTTATTCTGGAGTCCCGTAGAGTTGGAGCCCATTACGGGTAGTGGCCTCCGCAATGATTGCGACTGGCTCCCTACGAATGTTGGCAACCAAGCTAGCTACCTCCCCAATATAGGCCGGGGTAGTCGTTCTCAGTCAGCCAACATTGATTGGTACGGCGAATCGGTCTCAACCAGTAGACGCTCCAACGGTACTCTCCCCATTGCTTCCCTCTTGACAGATCCAAAGTGCGCAATCTTCCCTGCAAAGCTAAAGTAGCAATTGGGGAAGGCCGTTTTCCAGGTGTTGACCTGCTTTGTATCCCCGACAAAGAAATGTAAGTGGATCCGCTGATTAGGGGGGCAGTGCTTCTGAACAAGCTCCAAACAGTCGCCGTAGGGTCGCCGTGCATAGCCGTCATTCGATTCCCCTCTGATGTGCAAGACAGTCTATCCACCGACGGGGTTCCCGGTGTAGTCGGAACCTCCGCATCGACCTTGGTGCCCAGTTCCAACAGCTATTCTTCCTCGCTGGCACCCAGGGTGACTGCAGACTTTGTCGGGCTGATGAGCGTGTCCTCATAGTCCATCAACACTTCCTAGTCCTCTTCCCTCAGCAACGGTGACGGAGCTTTGGCCTGTGCAATTTCTGTTGCCTGCATCGGACCTTGGCTATCACGGACGATTACTGAAGAGAGTATAACCGGTGATGCCTCCGTAGTGCATGCGGTCCCTCCAGTGGCTATGGTCGTTGACCCCATCGATGTACCCTCCTCCGAATAGGGCGTTTGCCGATCCGTTATATTGGGTCTAGACCCTTTCGCCCATAGACCGTGGTACATCTCCTGTGGCTCCGATCCTGTTAGGCGGTTCATCAGGAATTTCAGGACTCCAATAGATGAGGCCGGCCGGAGAATTAATTGGCTCAATGGTGTACTGGCTCTGGAGGCCAACCTGCAACCTGGCATAGTCGATCCATCGCAAGGTGGGTGGAATCAGAGACTGATGACTGGATCCAAGACGAGGTTGTGATTCACAAACATCAAAAGTTTTCTTGGATCCGCCCCTGGGCCAATTACCATCTCTGCCAAGACATTGTGTCCGCAGTACAGTCCCCGTCAGCCCAAACTGTTCTTCGTGTACCCATCACACGGATGTGTATTGCCGATGGGCCAGGCTCCTGCTGATCTTGCACTGGCGCGACCACCCAGGCGCGATACCCCCTGTGAGAGGTATCTTGATGTTACTGTCGAGATGTTTTGTTAATATCTCCAGGCAGTTACATACCGGGGTCTCCGTCTGTGTTGAGGTGGTTATCCTATACTCCAGGTCTTCTGGGTCTGTGTTGTGGATGCTACAACATCAGGTTTTCTAGGCATTTGACCGGGTTTATGCGATTCCTCATCGCTGTGTGGCCTGTATTCCCGCGAATACCACTCGCCAGAATGGATACTTGGAGAACGTCTCCTTCGCTCGCTTGATCTAGGTGAGCGGTACTTCGGGGAGTGCCTATTGGCTCTGGTGTTTCCACTGGTTCTCCGTCGTTCGCTTGAACGGGCCCGCGAGGCCAGACGCTGATGTTGACTGGACTGTGGTCCTCTGTCTCCTTGCCGACATTCATTTGAATGTGGCCTAGAGCTCCCACGTCGCCCGGTCGCATGTCCGAATCTCTTTCGCGCAACCGGATATTTTGGACCATCTGTCCCTCACGCCCTCGATTAGTGGTATCTCCCCCCCTCCCCCCCGTCTAGCCTGCGGCAATCGCACCATATTTCGACCCCCCGCTCTCTCCACTGCCAGCACACGTGCTAACTGCCGAGCTGGTAGCAGGTTCGCTCTCTGGGATTGACAAAGGATACGTTTTTCAGTTTTCCGCTGCTTTCTCTGCCAACCATCTTCCTCGCCGGTCTTGCGGTCGGTCCATGGTGGCCTCTCCTGTAATGAGAATTACAGGGTCTTACTTCCACTGCCAAATACCGGGTCCGCCATACATACACGACAAAAGTATTTATCCATACGGCGGACTTCGGAGCGCGATTATCCCAAACACGCCGCGTCAAACCATTCGAGGCATTAGGCTACCGTCATCCGGTCTGCGGCAGAAGTAATATCGTACTCCTTGATCGGTTGGGATATTCTTCTGAGCAGCTTCTCAGGATTTACCTGCAACCGTTTTGGCCATGCAGGTAACTCTCGATCATTACACAATTTCATAAGATCATGATTCAAAGTGAATAGGCTGTTTTTCACCTTAAACCGATGATAACTTTTCCACAATAATGCCCGGACACTTCCACGGTGGACTCAGCTTTTTACTTTTCCCCTTCACTGATGCTTATTCGACAATGTACACCGGATCCCCTACCTGATAGCTCTTTTCCAAAATGTTAATGTCGTACTGTTTCTTCATACGTTTCTGTGTGGTCTAGGTTCTCTCTGGCCACGCGATGTGCCTTTGTGATGGCGAATTCCAGATCCCGTACATACTCATCGGTACTCTGTTCCTGGATTGTTTTCTTCCCTCCTGGGAATAACAAGTCAGCTGGTTGACTGGTTTCCCTTCCCAACATTAGTTTATTGGGGGTATAACCGGTATCTTTGTTAACAGATGATCTAATTGCACCCGCCAATTGTGGCAAGTACTTATCCCAGGTATTTTGCGTGCCAATAAAACACCTGACGGCATCCATCAATGTTCTGTTGAAACGTTCAACTTGCCCATTACGGCATTAGCAGCTGGACGATAAGGAGTCGTTCGTGTTTTATGGATTTCCAACAAATCACATACCGCTATGAACAGTCGACTCTCAAAATGTCTTCCCTGGTCGGTGTGTATTTGAAACGGGTACCCGAATCTCGAAAAGAACTCATGAGCTGTTACTTCTGCTGTCTGTGATGGCAGGGCTATGCATTCAACCCACTTAGTGAACTGATCTACCATCAACAGCACAAACTCGTTCCCCTGGGTCGTACGCGGTAAATGTACCCTCTCCATCGGGGCGCCTGCCTGGAAGCTAGTCATGTGAGATTTTGCGTGGCGAATACTCTTCTTTCTATGATTGCACACAGTGCAGGTGCTCACATATCTGTTGATCTCTTTCGACATCCTGAACCAAAATTATTTATCTTTGATCCGTGCGCGTGTCCTGTCCATACCCTGATGCCCTGCTGACGGCAGGTCATGATGAGCTTCCAAGACACGGTCCTGCAAGTTCCTTGGAACTACCAGAAGAAGTTTACCCTCATGTGATGTCTTTATAATATTAGATTCCAGGGTGAAAAGCTCCTTATTGATCCAATAGTATTTAGCTGCTAGACTAGAGCTGAACAACGTTCCCTCGGCAGGCGTTGACCTTTTCTCTAAGCTGGTGTCAATTAAATTAACTATAAGCTTGCGGTTCCTCCAGCTATTGTGGTCTGTCCGTACTGTGAACCGCCTCCCCAACAGGTAGTGTCTGTATTGTCTGTATTGTCGGGTGAATCTTACCACCGCCAGCAATTCCTTTCTCTTGGTGCAGTATCGTCGCTGCTCGGCCGCCAGTGACAGGCTTCCAAAAGTTATCACCTTCTCGACACCGTCCTGCACCTGTAACAACTCGGGCCCTATGGCATAACCCGAGGCATGTGTATTCCGCAACACGATGTGTAAATGGACATATATCATGCACACAGGCATTCGGGGTGTTTCGGCTTTCATCGCTATAACTAACGTTGGTCGGACACGACCTCGTTTCATAACACATTTCACATGCACAAATAATACAAACGTAAATGAATATGAAATAACAGAACAACTACATAAGAAGCAAGAGTATGGAAAAGCTGAGTTGTTTTGGCGATGAAGGATCACCCAGTCCTCTCTCTCCGCTGTCGTGTCACCTCCAATGTCATGATCTTCTTCCTGGACACCTGCAGTGACATGTGGCATGACACTGTTATGTAGGTAAATTGACATATATCATGCACACAGGCATTCGGGGTGTTTCGGCTTTCATCGCTATAACTATATATACATGAACATTGAACAAGGCTTCTAACGTTGGTCGGACACGACCTCGTTTCTTCATACATTTTCATTTTCATGCCACAAATTAATACAAACGTAAATGAATATGAAATAACAGAACAACTACATATGAAGCAGAGTATGGAAAACTTGAGTTGTTTCGGCGATGAAGGATCACCCAGTCATCTCTCTCCGCTGTAATGTCAGCTCCAATGTCATGATCTTCTTCCTGGACACATGCAGTGACATGTGGCATGACACTGTTATGTAGGTACATTACACACATTTGTTTGCGTGTGCGACCCACCCATCCCCGCGATCTTCCTCAGCGCGGACATGTCGCTGTGATTCGCGGTGACGATTATTCGCGGTGATCGTCACCGCGACCGTCGAAAATGGTCACCGTGACTGAAACCAGCGAGGCCCTAAGGGTGATTCGCGGTGATTCCCGGTGACGGTAAAAGCTGAGTTGTTTCGGCGATGAAGGATCACCCAGTCCTCTCTCTCCGCTGTCATGTCACCTCCAAGGTCATGATCTTCTTCCTGGACACCTGCAGTGACATGTGGCATGACACTGTTATGTAGGTAAATTGACATATATCATGCACACAGGCATTCGGGGTGTTTCGGCTTTCATCGCTATAACTATATATACATGAACATTGAACAAGGCTTCTAACGTTGGTCGGACACGACCTCGTTTCATAACACATTTCACATGCACAAATAATACAAACGTAAATGAATATGAAATAACAGAACAACTACATATGAAGCAAGAGTATGGAAAAGCTGAGTTGTTTCGGCGATGAAGAATCACCCAGTCCTCTCTCTCCGCTGTCATGTCACCTCCAATGTCATGATCTTCTTCCTGGACACCTGCAGTGACATGTGGCATGACACTGTTATGTAGGTAAATTGACATATATCATGCACACAGGCATTCGGGGTGTTTCGGCTTTCATCGCTATAACTATATATACATGAACATTGAACAAGGCTTCTAACGTTGGTCGGACACGACCTCGTTTCATAACACATTTCACATGCACAAATAATACAAACGTAAATGAATATGAAATAACAGAACAACTACATATGAAGCAGAGTATGGAAAACTTGAGTTGTTTCGGCGATGAAGGATCACCCAGTCATCTCTCTCCGCTGTAATGTCAGCTCCAATGTCATGATCTTCTTCCTGGACACATGCAGTGACATGTGGCATGACACTGTTATGTAGGTACATTACACACATTTGTTTGCGTGTACGACCCACCCATCCCCGCGATCTTCCTCAGCGCGGACATGTCGCTGTGATTCGCGGTGACGATTATTCGCGGTGACGATCACCTCTCTCTCCGCTGTCATGTCACCTCCAAGGTCATGATCTTCTTCCTGGACACCTGCAGTGACATGTGGCATGACACTGTTATGTAGGTAAATTGACATATGAGTCATTATCAAAAAAAGTGCTTATTTCAAATATGTATAAATGAAAATCCAACTGAAATAAAAGTTAATTTTTATTAGTTTTCCATCAAGAACAACGATTGAACATGTTATAACACGAATATGCAACCTACCAGGTCAAAACTGGAAACAAAATTTTAAACACAATGACGTTCATCAATAAAATTGTCCATACTGTAACACATATATGAAAGCAATTTTTGAAATGCAAAGTTAGACAATAAGTGCTAATTATGAGCATATGTTAAAGGAATGTCCATCAGATAAGCAAATAAAAAAAATGATCCGAAATATTAGTAAGAAGTATGAAAACAAATGTCATAACCTTTGACTGCATAATTATTTCCCTTTTTCGTTCCTAATATTAAAAACTGATGATATCTAAATCCTGCAAATGGACAAACCAGTATTATTCTGATATAGTATTACACTCGTATAGTATATATGTAGGTATTATGAAATTGTATATTATACATCCATATGTTCAGAGTTAAAACATTCTTGCGTTACATGATGGACAAACCTGTAACAGGAATGACATGTTTTGTTACATGACGGACACTAATGCATGAATGTAACATCATGTATTATAACTTGCTAACTTTTAAGGGATGTTAATGTTGTATATGCTATTTAACAATCACCCTTATGTAACATGTGAACTAGAACAATGAAATTATAATCACACTGTATTTGCAAGTAATTAGTATGTTTGGGTGTTACAGGATGGATATGTTTGTTACAGAATGGACATTATATTTTGTTACAACAAAAATAACACATTTTGTGTTCATAGCGACTTGCTTTTCATAATATAAACCAATAGAAGCCCACTGTTTGGTGTGGCAATAATTACTTCTCAATCATATAACACATGGTTTAAGAGTTCAACGGCGTTACAGAAGAGACAAAATATAAATTGTAATTTCACTCAAGTTTTCTCGATGTCGCAGACCATGCCACCGATTCCACTTGATAGTGGTTACTTTTCTCAATCGGTTGAGGCTTCGGAATGACAGCTAAAATGTCACTAAGTTCGTACCAACATTTGTCTTTTATACGCTTCGGCCAACAGAAACGATTACTTTCAAAATCTTTACCAACTCGTTTCATGCATTCAACGAAGATCTCATTGTTGCTACATTTCTCAACATACCCGGGATATGGTGTGCCCTGGTAATTAACTATTACATACGTTCCTTTGCTAATCGCTCCATCCTTACCGATACCCTCAGTCCCAACTTCCCCTCCCATCGCTACGTTACCATCACCACCTATGTCCACCTCCTTACCAATACCCTCAGTCCCAACTTTCCCTCCCATCGCTGCGTTACCATCACCGCCTATGTCCACCTCCTTACCAATACCCTCAGTCCCAACTTCCCCTCCCATCGCTGCGTTACCATCACCACCTATGTCCACCTCCTTACCAATACCCTCAGTCCCAACTTCCCCTCCCATCGCTACGTTACCATCACCACCTATGTCCACATCCTTACCAATACCCTCAGTCCCAACTTCACCTCCCATCGCTACGTTACCATCACCTCCTATGTTCACCTCCTTACCAATACCCTCAGTCCCAACTTCCCCTCCCATCGCTACGTTACCATCACCACCTATGTCCACCTCCTTACCAATACCCTCAGTCCCAACATCCCCTCCCATCGCTATGTTACCATCACCACCTATGTCCACCTCCTTACCAATACCCTCAGTCCCAACTTTCCCTCCCATCGCTACGTTACTATCACCACCTATGTCCACCTCCTTACAAATACCCTCAGTCCCAACTTCCCCTCCCATCGCTACGTTACCATCACCAACTATGTCTACCTCCTTACCAACACCCTCAATCCCAACATCCCCTCCCATCACTACGTTACCATCACCACCTATGTCCACCTCCTTACCAATACCCTCAGTCCCAACTTTCCCTCCCATCGCTACGTTACTATCACCACCTATGTCCACCTCCTTACCAATACCCTCAGTCCCAACTTCCCCTCCCATCGCTACGTTACCATCACAACTATGTCTACCTCCTTACCAACACCCTCAATCCCAACATCCCCTCCCATCACTACGTTACCATCACCACCTATTCCACCTCCTTACCAATACCTTCAGTCCCAACTCCCCCTCCCATCGCTACGTTACCATCACCAACTATGTCTACCTCCTTACCAACACCCTCAATCCCAACATCCCCTCCCATCGCTACGTTACCATCACCACCTATGTCCACCTCCTTAACAATACCCTCAGTCCCAACTTCCCCTCCCATCGCTACGTTACCAGCTCCACCCATGTCCACCTCTCTATCAATACCTTCAGTCCCACCTTCCCCACTCCACTCTATTGCTAAATCACCAGTATCACCTACATCTTCCACGGTACCAACACATATATCTCCTTCACCATCCACCACACCCTCAGTAGTGCTGACTACTTCTTCCACTGTACTGACAAATACATGTATATCAACTATCCCTTCTTGCACTACGTCTACTTCCGCAGAAACATCCTCAGTCCCAACTTCCCCTCTCAAGCCTATATCACCAACACTATCTACGTCCACCTCCCAACATGCATCCTCAGTCCCAACCTCACCAGTACTACCTACCTCCACCCCTGTATTGACCAACATATCTACATCCCTAGCCAGAACGTCTTTACCCTTTGATGTCGCCATACTTCGTCTCTTAATAACTTTCTCCCTGGCCTTTCTCCCTGTACTCCCTGGGGCGCATTTTCGTTTTCTGTTACTCGCCTTCCTTGTTTGTATTTTCAATAACAAATTCAACTTCTTTTAGCCTATGTCCGTTGCATTCACACGACTGTTGACATGTACAACTTAATTCTCGATGAAGAATTCTACCTGTCCTATTTGTAAGTACTTGCCGGATTTTCATTGTTCCACTCACAGTTTTTAATGCGGTATTATCTAATTTTGACATTCGCAATGCAATTTCCTTGTCACAGATTTCGTGTATCTTCGTTCTACTGTCTTTGACGGCTTCAACAAATACTTTAGCAGATGTAATATCAGTTCCATATTTCACTCTCTGGTCTGCGCTCCTTTTCAGTGATCCCCCCACTGCGTCCGGTGTGCCTTTGCCATGGCCCGGCTCGAAAAAATTCCATGTTGCATTCACAAATCCCATATCGTAAATCTCTGTTGAAAATAGGTAGAAGTTCCCTTTCTGTTTGTACTGTGTTGTTGGACCGTCACTAAATATTTCAACGTGTTTCACTTTCGGATTTTGTCTGATTGCTGAAAGTACTGGATGTAGGTGTGCCCACACTGCTGCGGGGCCATGGTGTAGCTCGTCGGATACCGTACAAAATGTTTGACCACTTTTATTACCGTGTGTATGGTATATTCCGGTATGCAGAGTAATCTGTTTCTTTGAAGCCCCGAAATGCATACTTTGGACCTCTGTAGCTAGTTTGTAAACATAATTTTCTGAATAATCAATGTGAATGATGGCTTCATTCTCCTGTATCGAATCTTTCCTGTCTTTAAAGTATTTAAATTGCGATCTTACATTATACACATGTTGCTTATACTTTTTCAGCATGTCTTGAAATTTATCCACCAATTTTCCTACAGATCCAGCCACTGATTGCTTAACAGTGAATGAAACTTCTTTCTCCTCTGACCTTACTGTTCTGTTCTCCTTTTTGATTGTCCACTCTGACCACTGTGTCTCCTCGTTTAACTTGTCTCTGCTAATACCTAGTTCCTTTCCACCACATTCAATGCATTCACCATACATACATTCTTTTCTTTTCGAGTCATACACATTTGCTTCTACCAGTTTGTCTAAGTCAGCTGTATCGGTCGCACCTACTTTCTTTAGTGATGTAATCATAAACTGTGTATTGTCACATAGCTTGCATAAACACGTATTTCTGTCGCTGTCTGTCGGAAAAAGCACCCAGAATGGCCGCAGACGGCAAAATGTCGTGTAACTTATTCGAAAGGTTATTTCCGTCTGGAACCTGGCGTACAGATGTATAATCGAGTCGTTTAGAATTCTTCGCTGCTTTTTTATCTTCCTTGAAGTAACAGTATTTTTGATTCCTGTTGTAACTCTCGAATTATCATCCCTTTCATAGAAATCGCGAACACACTTGACTGCCCGTCGCGAAAGACATGTGTACACACCACGCGGATTTATTGAGGTTTTCTTAGCAGAAATCCCACAATATGGAAGTGCAGTATACTTTGCTTTGTATTTTCTCAACACCGACCCTGATAGCACTTGTGCAATAGAATGTTTTTCACTCTCTTTTGATGCTGCTTTGTATGATGCTTTGATTTGATCTATTAATGCATGGTGGAATACAAGTGTCTTTCTAACTGTTTTCTTCGGATAATATTTCAACAGTTTTCTTGTTTTCGATCTTGGTGTGTGTCGGCTGTTTCATTGCTGGGTTTCTTATGCCTGTTCAGTTCTCTAGTCCACCGCTTTCTGTACAATTCTGCCTTCTTTCGATTCAGTGTATTTTCCGACTTTAAGCGTATATTGTCCCTATAGCACTTAGCTACTTCTCTATTTCTCTTTCTTGTGGAGACCTTTTGTTGCTTTGAAATTGATGGTCCTGGAGCATTATCGTCACTAGAGGAAGCCAGCGGTGTAATATCCAGTTGTTCCTTTTGCAAGGCCCTGTATTTCTTTTTAGCTTGTCTCCATTTCTTTCTAGCTGATCGTTTTTCTCTATCGGTCATGTCAATTATAAGTTTCTTCTTTCCAACCGTCTTGTCTGTAATGTACTTCTTCTTCTCATTCTGAAGGTAGGCTGCTCTCTTCTGTTGATCTCTGTCTCTATTGAGTCTATACTTTCTCTGCCGCTCTGCGTTGGTCATCGCCATGTTGTCTACAACATACATGGATAAACAAAGAATTAATATACCATGTGTACCACCCACCATCCATGTTGGTAAATTTATTTAACAACACTTCGAGACATCACCTATTCAAACGATATAAATCACCCATTTGAATATGTGATATCACACATTCACGTCAAAGTGATATTAAATCCCAAAACAGCACGTCATATATCTGAGCGTATTTCAATCAGGTTAGACGTTATGAAATACCGGTAAATCATTCTTAAAGAACATACGCATTGTCTTGCTTGGGGAAATAGCAAGATCGTTTTCGATAACGAACAAAGTAGATGTGCTTCGTAATACTGTTTTTAATAGTCAGCAAACATAAAGGCGCAGTGATATCGATCTGCTAGCGTTCTTGCCCATGTGCTTCCGCAAGGGAGATAACTCTGTTCAGCCAACACTAAAAGTCAGCCGCTATCTTTTGGGCTCTACATGTACATGTATCCTATATGCTTATACACATGTATGTGTGACTATGTGATCAGAGCTTCTCACGACTCATCCCAAGAGACAAATATAACACCCCCCCCATCCCCCCCCGCTAAAAAATAAAATTGTAGAACAATTTTTACATGAGTTGTGAGAAAATCTGAGCACGTGGCAGTCCCAAAAATAAGTACATAAGCACTAGGCTATTGACAAACTCAACAAATGACAATTATGTATAATCAAGTACCAGATGAGAAATCTGCACAAGACAGAATATCATAAGCTATCACATGTCAGCATACATACACACTAACATACTATTTACCTGTGATCAGCAGATAAAAACTAACATCACATACAAAAAATATACCTATCGCCAAAATTGGACATGTGTACCAAAATTGGTAACAAGTAAAAATGTAACAGCAAAGAGTCTACCCATGTGCAAATTCCAAAATAGGATCATAACATACATAAATGAACCTGAAAAGCGAGTTGTCATGAGTACAGAAACTGTTAACTTCAAACACTAAACTTGTCAATATTTATAAACATTACTGCATGTAGGATGGCATTACAATTTGGAAAATACTAGCC
>JAQRGA010001069.1:0-14040 GCA_029237695.1 Conchocele bisecta
CCGTTTACAGAATGTGTGAATATCACATTTAGTAAAGCTGTAATCGCCGTTTCAAAGTTTGAAACTTTTCGGACGTCAATTTACGGCGTCTCCGTAAGGAAGATTATCGAATTTTCCGTTTTGACGGGAATCGTTGTTAATGAGGGGAAAATTTCCTAATCGGCCTGCCAATTTTCAGCCGGATCGGACAACGCTGTTAATTTTTGGGAACTTCCCCAAAAATTAAGATTCGGCTGAAACTTTGCACACGGATAAATATTGCATTTTTCCGGAACCAGAATCCGTTTTAACCAGAAGTTGGTAATATCTCAATAAGTAAGGCTGTTTATTCGCCGTACAACGTTTTAAGCTTTCAACGTCAATTAAACGGTGTCGTTGTTAAGAATATCGGGATTTTTTCGTGAAACCCGGGTAATTTTCGTGTTTAGCGACCGAAAATCAATAGGGATGCCATTTTCCAGGCCCAATTTTCGGAATCCACGGCTTTACGGATACTCAAGCGTTTCGTTAAACGGGCACCCAGGTTTATTTCCATCGCTACAACTAAATTTGCTTTGACAGCATTGGAAATGATTCTGAAGTTCTAACCAAACCATGTTGGTTGATGTGAACAATGGAATAAAATAGAAACCGCAGACGACACCCAATTTTAATTCAGCAAGTGTAATGGGTTTAACAAAATCGTTTTATTCCAAACTGGCTAATTATAAAAACAAAAAATTATACCAGTGCCTGGATTCCTTTTCAATATAATTTTGAGATATATGTTTCAAAGTTCTTTCTTCAGTCGAGGGTTAGAGTGGACGGACTTCAGTGCCAGTAAGGTAGTGAGTTCGAATCTTAGTTTTTCATAAATGATATATACATACTTTTTTTTTTACTTTGCTTATATTTTATTCCAATTTTTCCAGCCCAATCGGTAGCATGGCATTTACGACTTTATTAATTTTAAGATATCCAATTTAATTTTCGTATAAACGGTCATCGTGTTGTGTTTCAGCGACCCGTTTTTTTCCCCAAATTTCCAACAAAACCTATGGTTTGACCAGCAATGGAAATAATTCAAAAGTTCTACCAAACCATGTTGTTGATATGAAACCCATGGCAAATTAGAAACGCAAACAGCAGACGGACAATTTCAATTTCAATTCGCAGTGTAAGTGTTAAATTAACATTAGACTCAAACCGTTGTCCAATTAGCGGGTGGCATTATGTTCAACTTCCACATTGTTCGCTAAAAAGCGGGCAGTAATGTATGATTTTAAAACAGGCCTACAAAAACCACGCGTTCATATTTTCATTTATTGAATAAAAATGTATACATGTATTCATCATGACGTATTGCGGGGTTTAAGTTTTCTTCTTTACATTGGGTTTATCTTGTATACTTAGGGTATATAGTTCTCTATTTGCAACCGTTTACTTGTGACTTCCAATCTCCCGATAAATCATGTTTCCTAACTAATTTCCGGAACAAACCTCAACCTTTTTCGTTACGCGTGGACGTCTTCAGTGAAAATAATAGCGGTTTTGTTTTCTGGCAAAAAATCTGTGCGCTATTGCTACCTGGATTTGAATAAGCTTATCTGATTAGGAATGTGGCGTTTACCGTGTTAGTTACCAGGACCCTTGTTACTGTGTAGCTGTAGCTACCCGATGCTAATAAAAACGCTTCAGTATCTTGACATGCGGTCCACGATACATTCAGTACTCTCCAACTATCATATGTTAGTCGTGACAAGTCACATACACTATGTTCACCGCATGCCTACCAACGTTTAGTTCGGGGCGCCTTACGATCGATGAACCATTAAATGTGGCAGTGACTGGGAGGAATAAGGGATTTACGAGTTTTGCGACCATTTGTAGATCCAGGTTAGGTCTGCCTGTGCATTCCGCACAGTGCTGATGTCAGGTTCTGCACAAGTTCGGAAAATAGTTAAAACTACGGTATTAATTTTTAATATCATAGCCTCGTTTTCGTGTATTATACATATATCGATAGAGTAGCTCCGTGCATGCATTTCACTATACTATTGCACATGTATCTTGGTGCCTCAATGAATAAAAATTGTACTGTGTGTCAGTGGATATCAAAAGTGGGAGAAAATCCATACGATTGCAGAAATTGTGTTTTCATTCTTTACCTGGTCTAGAGTTCGAACCTCACACCAAACGCATTATTTTGTCGATAGTTAATTAGTGTTCTTTTTTAGTGAGTGGTTGCTGGAGAGGGAAATATGTGAAAGCGGTGAGAAGGCTATCCACTTATGGCTGTATTGACCCCAATGTGGACATGATCTGCGAGAAAATTACTCACAGATTCTTTTCATGTAGGGAAAACCACATATGAAATGTGCATTTAATTTAATTTTTTGTTTTCTTCAAAGTGATTACTTAGCGTTCTACATGTTGATGTATTTGGCAATACGTTAGTTTCAATGGTAATTTTGTAAGAGAAATCACATTAAAAAAATAAAAAAAAAATATTATACAATAAAATATAAGCAAATAAAAAATTATGTTATATATATTTATGAAAAACTTAAAGATTCGAGAACTCACTACCTACGGCACTGAAGTCCGTCACTCTAAACCCTAGAATATAATAATGACTTTAAACATATATTCTCAAAAATTGAGTATTGAAAAAGGAATACAGGTAACTGTATATTTTTTTAATAATTGCAGTTTGGAATAAACGATTTAAACCCTTTACCACTGCTGAATAAAAAAATTTTGTCGTCTTGCATTTCATACTTTCCATTTGTTCCACCATCAACAATCATTATCAATGGTTTGGTAGAACCTTTAGAAATCATTTCCATTGCTGTCAAGGCATATTTTGTTTGAGATGGAAATAAAGCCGGTGCCGTTTACGAAAACGTGGATATCCGTTAAATGCCGTGCTTCGATTGGGCTGAAAATTGGCATCCACCTATTGAGGATTTTCGTCGTAAAACTCGATAACCGTTCACAATTTAAATCGAGTATTCTTAACTAACCGGACACTGGTAAATGACGTTGAAAGTTTAAAACGGTTTGTACGGCGTATTACAGCCTTACTAATTGAGCATATTACACTTCTGTATAAACGGATTCTGGGTTCAGGGATGCAATATTTATCCGTGTGCAAAGTTTCAGCACCGAAGTTATTTTGGGGAAGTTTTGCCAAAAATTTCAAGCGTGTTTCCGACTCCGGGCTGAATAAAATTGGCAGGCCGATAGGATTTCTCTCGATAAACACGATGCCGGTCCACGGAAGATGACGGATATCTTCCTTAACGACGGCCGTAAAAGACGTCGGAAAGTTTCAACTTTGGTACGGCGATTACAGCTTTAACTAATTGAGATATCGACACTTCTGTATAAAACGGTTTCTTTTGGATTCAGGGAGGCGAGAGATATGGCGTATATAAAGGTTTCAAGGCCGAATCGGACTCGGAAAAGTTGACCAAATTTTCAAACTCGTAGTCCAAGATACCGGACTGGGGAAATTGGCAATGTCGATGGGATTTGGATATTCAGAAACAATAATTGGCGTTTGCTAGAAAGTCGTATTTCTCAAATAGAAAAAGCAGCAAATTAGTGATTTAGTTTTCAAAAACTTTCGACGCTACTGGCGGGCCTTTACTATTTTGCGATAACGACTTTCTGTAAACGCCATCTTGTTTCTGAGATGCAACATTCTAGCTCGGCATGCCCTAATTTCCAGCCGTTATCGGACTACGTTGAAAATTTGGCAACCTTTCCAGAGTCCGATTCGGCTGAAACGTTGTTTACCACGCATATATTCTCGCCTTCCTGAACCAGGAAACCGTTTACAGAAAGTGTGATTATCTCAATTAGTAATAAAAGCTGTAATCGCCGTACAAAAGTTTGTAAACTTTCGACGTCATTGTTTTACGGCGTCGTTAAGGAAGATATCGATTTTCCGTGGAACCGGCCAATTCGTGTTAAATTCGAGGGGTAAATTCCTATTCGGCATGCCAATTTTCAGACCGGATCGGGACTAACGCTGAAAGTTTGGCCAACTTCCCAAAATAGTTATTCGGCTTGAAACTTTTGCAACACGGATTAAATATTGGCATCCCTGACACCAGGAATCCGTTTTACAGAAAGTGTAATATCTCAATTAGTTTAACGGCTGTCAAGCGACCGTATACAACGGTTTTAAGCTTTCAAACGTCATTTTACGGTGGTCGTTTAGTTAAGATAATCGATTTTTTCGTGAACGGTATCGTGGTTTAGGCGGACGAAAATCCTAATTGAGGATGGCCAATTTTCAGCCAATCGAAGACACGGCATTTACGGATATTCCACGTTTCCGTAAACGGCACCCGGTTTAATTTTCCATCTCAATCAAAAATATGCTTTGAACAAGCATTGGAAATGATTCTGAAGTTCTATCCTAAACCCATGTTGTTGATGTGAACAATGGAAAATAAAAGTAACGCAGAAGACGGGAACAATTTAATTCAGCAGTGTAAGGGTTAAATTCGTTATTCCAAACTTGCAATTAATTAAAAACTAAAAAAAATTTACCAGTGCCTGGATTCCTTTTCAATACTAATTTTGAGATTATTATTGTTCATGTATTATTCAGTCGAGGGGTTAGAGTGACGGACTTCTGTGCAGTAGGTAGTGAGTTTTCGAATATTAGTTTTTTCATAAAGATATAATTACATATTTTTTATTTGCTTTTATTTTTATTTTCCAAGTTTCCCAATTTTAGCCCAATCGGAGCATGGCATTTATTCCGCCTTTAATTAATTTAAGATATCCAATTTTCGTAAATCGGCATCGTGTTGTGTTCAGCGGACCCGTTTTTTTCCCAATTTCAAACAAAACATGGTTTGACAGGCAATGGAAATAATTCCAGAAGTTCTACCAAACCATGTTGTTGATATGTAACACTGGCAAAATTAGGAACGGCAAACAGGCAGACGACACAATTTTAATTCAGCAGTGTAAGTGTTTAAATTAAACATTGATCAACCGTTGTCAATTAGCGTGGCATATAAGTTCAACTCACATGTTCGCTATAAAAAGCGGGCAGTAATGTTATTTTGGGGATTTTTTTTTTAAAAACAGCCTACAATAAAACCACGCGTTCATTTATTTTTATTTTATTGAAAATGTATCATGGCATTTCATCAATGTACGTATTGCGTTAGATTTCGTATTTTACCAAAATTTTGGGTTGGGTTTTATCTGGTATTTTTACGGAGGGTATCTTGTTCTCTATTTGCAACCAGTTTAACTTTGTGACTTCCAATCTCCCGATAAAATCATGTTCCTTACTAATTTCCGGGACCATCAACTTTTTTTTTCCTATTTTCATTACGCGTGGTACGGCTCAGTGAAAAATATGCGGTTTTGTTTTATGGCAAAACTGTGCGCTATGCACCTGATTTGAATTAATGTTATATGAGTTAGGGAAAGTGGCGTACCGTGTAGTACCAGGACCCTTTGTACTGTGTAGCTGTTCCTTTTGAGCTCCCGATGCTTAAAACGCTTCAGTATCTTCGACATGCGTCCAACGATTACATCAGTACTATCCACTATATATGTTAGTCGTGACAAGTCACATACCTATTTGTTCAACCGCATGCACTACCAACGTTAGTTCGGGGCGGGGGCCTTAAACGATCGATGAATCCTTAAATGTGGCTGTGACTGGAGAATAGGGATTTACGAGTTTTGCGACCATTGTAGATCCAGGTTAGGGTCTGCCTGCCCCCCCCTGCCTATCCGCATACGCCAGTCTGATCAGGTTTCTGTATCACAGATTCGGAAAATAGTTAAAACAAAAAAGGTGTATTATAATTATCATAGCCTCGTTTTCGTGTATTTATTACATATATGGATTTGAGGTGCACGTGCATGGCATTTTCACTATACTATTGCACCAATGTATCTTTGGTGCTCAATGAACTAAAAATGTACTGTGTGTCAGTGGTATCAAAGTGGGTCGGAGAAAAATAATCATACGATTTGCAGGATAAATTGTGTTCATTTCTAACCTGGTCTAGAGTTCGAACCTCACCAAAAACGCATTACTTTTGTCGTTATTATTATTGGTTCTTTTTATGAGTTGGTTGCTGGAGAGGGAAATAAATTTGTGAATGCGGTGAGAGCTATCCACTATGGCTGTTTGATCCACCCCAATGTGACATGATTATCTGCGAGAAAATTACTCAACAGATTCTTCATGTAGGAACACATTGATGAAATGTTGCATTTAATTTAAGTTTGTTTTCTTCATAAAAGTGATACTAGCGTTCTACCATGTGAAGTATTTCATACGTAGTTAATGTAATTTGTAAGGAGAAAACACATATAAAAAAAAATAATATAATAATAAAATTATAAAGCAAATAAAATAAAAAAAATAATGTATATATATTTATGAAAAAACTAAGATTCGAACTCATTACCTACGGCACTGGTAAGTCCAGTCACTCTAACCCCTCGACTAAATAAGACTTTAACATATATCTCAAAATTTAGTATTGAAAATGGAATTCAAAGGTACTGGTATTATTTTTTATAAATTGCAGTTTGGGACTAATCGATTTAAACCCCTTACACTGCTGGAATAAAATTTTGTAGTCTGCATTCTTACTTTTCCATTGGTTACCATTCAAACATCATATCAATTGATTTGGTAGAACTTTTAGAATCATTTTCCATTGCTGTCAAGGCATATTTTGATTGGAGATGGAAAATTAAAGCCGGTTGCCGATTTGACGAAAACATGGATATCCGTAAATGCCGTGCTATTCGATTGGGCTGAAAATTGGCATACCCTAATTGGATTTTCGTCGCTAATAAACAACGATTATCCGTTCACTAAATAATCGATTATCTTAACTAACGACAACGGTAAATTGACGTTGAAAGTTTAACAAAACGTTGTACCGGGCGATTACAGCACCTTACTAATCTTGAGATATTACATTCTGTAAAACGGATTCTGGGTTCAGGAGGGATTGCCAATTATTTATCCGGTGTGCAAACTGTTTCAGCCGAATCTATTTTGGAATGTTGGCCAAAATTTCAGCGTTGGGGGTCCGATCCGGCTGAAATTAAATTTGGCAGGCCGATTAGGATTTCTCACGAATAAACAAACGATGCCGGTCACGGAAGATCCGATATATTACCAATTAACGACCGCCAGTATAAAAGACGTCGAAAACGTTTCAAACTTTGTACGGCGATTACAGCTTTACTAATTGAGAATTATCACCACTTCTGTAAACGGTTTCTGGTTCAGGGAGGCGAGAGATATGCGTGTATAAAGTTTCAGCCGAATCGGACTCGGAAAGTTGACCAAATTTTCGAACGTCGACCGATCCGGCTGGAAATTGGCATGTCGATGGGGATTTGGATCTCAGTAAATCAATTAATTTGGCGTTTGCAGAAAGTTCGCTATCTCAAATAGAAAAAGCAGCAAATCGTGATTTTAGTTTTCAAACTTTCGACGCTTACTGGCGCCTTTTACTATTTGCGATAACGACCTTTGCTGTAAAACGCCATCTTGTTCTGAGATGCACAATTTCTTTTTTAGCGGCATTGCCAAATTTCCAGCCGTATCGGACTTACGTTGAAAATGAAAATTTGGCACCTTTCCGAGTCCGGATTCGGCAGAAAACGTTGTTACCAGCATAAATATCTCGCCTTTCACCTGAACCAGATTAAACCGTTTACAGAAGTGTGATATCTCAATTAGTAAAACGCTGTTAATCGCCGTACAAAAGTTTGAAACTTTCGAACGTCATTTACGGGCGTCGTTAATGGGAAGATATCGATTTTCCGTGACCGGGATTCGTGTTAATTGAGCGGAGGGAAATCCTATAGGCCTGCCAATTGTTTTCAGCCGGATCGATCGGACAATCGCTGAAAGTTTTGGCAACTTACCAAAATAGATTCGGCAGTGGCTGAAACTTTGCACAACGGATTAAATATTGCATTCCCATGAACCAGAATCCGTTTACAGAAGTGTAACTATCTCTAAATTTGTAAGGCTGTTATTCGCCGTACAACGTTTTAAAGCTTTCAACGTAATTTACGGTGTCGTTTAGTTATGATATCGATTTTTCGTGAACGGTATTCGTGTTTAGCGGAAGAGGAAAAATCCTAATAGGGATGCCAATTTTCAGACCCAATTCGAAAGCACGGATTTACGGCATTTTCCAGGATTTCTTAGTTTCGTAAACGGCACCCGGTTTTTATTTCCATACTCAACAAAATACTGCCTTTGACAGCAATTGGAAAAATGATTCTGAAGTTCTTTACCAAAACCATGTTGTTGATTGTGAACAATGGAAAATAGAACGCAGGACGATCACAATTTAATTTCTTTCAGCAGTGTAAGGCACCAAATCGTTATTCCAAACTGTCGAGTATTATAAAAATATATCCAGTGCCTGGATTCCTTTTTTTTTTCAAATTTTTTTAAACTTTTTGTATTAAAATTTTTTTTGAGATGATATTGTTCAAGGTCTTATTCAGTCGAGGGGTTAGAAGTGGACGGACTTCAGTGCAGTAGGTAGTGAAGTTTCGAATCTTTAGTTTATTTTTCAATAAAATATATATACATTTTTTATTTGCTTATATTTTAATAAACCAATTTTCTTCAGCCCAATTTTCGGAAGCCAAGGGCCCATTTTAACACCTTAATTTAATTAAGGAATTAAATTCCAATTTTCGTTAAACGGCAATCTGTTTGTGTTCCAGCCGACCCGTTATTGTTCCCAATTTCAACAAAACAAGGTTTTGACAAGCAATGAAAGTAAATTTTTTCCCAAAGTTCTTTACCAAACCAAATGTTGTTTGATTATGGACCAAACAGGCCACAAATAGAACCGGCAAACCATCAGACGACACAATTTAATTCACAGTGTAAAGTGTTAAATTAACCATTGATCAACCGTTGTCATAAAGGCGTGGCAATATTTTGTTTTTCAACCTTACCAACTCACATGATCGCTAAAAAGCGGGGCAAGTAATGTATGGATTTAAAACAGCCTGTTTACAAAACCACCGGCGTTCCATATTTTCCCAAATTTTAATAGGAAATGTTAATCATGATTAATTTTTTCAATTCATGACGGGATTGCGTTAGTTTCTTCTTTACCCCAATTGGGTTTATCTGGTAATACTTAGGGTAAATCTTTGTTTTTCTCTATTATGCAACCGTTTAACTTTGTGACTTCCAATCTTCCCGATAAAACATGTTCCTACTAATTTTCCGGACATTTCACCTAATTTTTCGGTTACGCGTTTTGGAACGTTTCCCTTAAGTGAAAATATGCGTTTTTGTTTAACCTGGCAAACTTTGTTGCTCTTATGCCACCCTTTGCTTTATATTTTAAATTCCATTTTCAGGGCCGCCCAATCGAAAAGCATGCAATCGAACTTTAAATAATTTAAAAGAAAATCCATTTTCGTTACGGCATTCGTGGTTTGGTGTCAGCGACCGTCCAAGTTTCCAAAACAAACCATGTTTGACCAGCATGAAATAATTTCCAAAGTTCCTAAACAAATACATTGGTTGTTGATATTGGAACACTTTGGCCCAAATAAAGAACGCAACAAAGGCAAAAACGGAATCATTAACAACAATTTTAAATCAGCAGTGTAGTTTAAATTTAACATTTGATCACCGTTGTCAATACGTTGCAATATGGTTTCAACCTCATCAAAATGTTCGCTTAAAAAGCCGGGCAAAAGTAAAATTGTATGATTTAAAACAGCCTACAAAACCACGGCGTCATATTTTCAAATTTTTAATTGGAAAATGTTTATCAAAATTTTATTCCCCATCATGACGGTTATTGCGTAGTTTCTTCTTTACAATTTGGTTTATCTTAATACTAGGTATCTGTTCCTTCCTTTTAATTGCACCGTACTTTGGTGACCTTTCTTCCAATCCTCCCGATTATTCAATGTTCCTACTTTAAATTTTCCGGACCACACACTATTTTCGTACTTGCGTGACGTTCTCAGTTTTGGAAAATTATTTGCGTTTTGTTTTCTGGCACTTGTGCGCTATTGCCAAACCAATTTTGAATAGTTTATCTTGAATTAGAAAGTGGCGTAAACCGTTGTTAGGTACAAAGACCCTTGTAAAAACTGTTTGTAGCTGTAGCTCCCATGCTAAAACCGCTCAGTTATCCTTTGACATGCCCGTCCACCGATACAATCAGTACTCTCCACCTTTAATAAATTATGTTAGTGCCGTGAACCCAACAGACACAAATTTTGACTTATTGTTCACCCATGCTACCACGTTTAGTTCGGGGCCGCCTAAACGATTCGTGAAAAACCTTATTGTGGCTGGTGACTGAGAATAGTGATTTAAAACGAGTGCGACATTGTATTCAGGTTAGGTCCTGCCTTGCCATCCGGGCACAAAGTTGATCAGGTCTGCACAGTTCGGAAAATAGTTAAAAACAGGTGTATTATAAATATCATAGCCTCGAGTTTTTCGTGTATATAAACATTTATATCAAAGATAGAGTGCACGTGCATGCATTTCACTATACTATTGCAACATGTATCTTGGTGCTCAAGAATAAAAAATGTACTGTGCAGTGGTATCAAAGTGGGAGATCCAAAATCCATACGAAAAAAATTCGCAGAAATTGTGTTCATTTCTACCTGTCTAAGAGTTTCGAACCCTCACAAAAAACGCATTACTTTAGTCGATATTATTTTGTGTTCTTTTTATGAGTGGTTGCAAATGACGAGGGAAATATGTGAAGCGTGCAGAGCTATCACTATGCTGTATGACCCCCAATGTGACATGACTGCGAGAAAATACTCACAGATTCTTCATTTTGTAGACACATATGACATGTGCATTTGAATTATTTGTTATCTTCTAAAGTGATACTAGCGTTCTAGACTGTGAAGTATTTAACATACCTTCCGTAGTAATGTAATTTGAAAGAGTAAACACATATAAAAAAAAAATATATCAAATTTCGAAAATATAACAAATAAAAAATATGTATATAATATATTTATGAAAAACTAAGATTCGAAACTCACTACCTACGGCACTGAAGTCCGTCACATCTAACCCCTCGAACTAAATAAGACTTTAAAACATATATCTCAAAAATTAGTATTGAAAAGGGAATACAGTACTGGTATATTTTTTATAATTGCAGGTTTAGTGACTAACGATTTAACCCTAACACTGCTGAATAAAATTTTGTCGTCTCATTCTACTTTCCATTAGTTCACATCAACATCATATCATTGGTTTTCGTAGAACTTTAGAAATCATTTTCCATTGCTGTAATTCCAAGCCATTTTGATTTTATTGAGATGGAAATAAAGCCGCCCGTTTACGAAACGTGGATATCCGTAAAATCCGCCGGGCTTTCGATTGGCTTGAAAATTGGCATCCCTATTGGATTTTCGTTGCGCTAAACAACGATACCGTTCACAAATAATCCGATAATTTCTAACTAACGACAAACGGTAAATGACTAGTTTGTTTAAAAGTTTTATCGTTGTACGCGATACAGCCTTACTAAATGAGATATACACTCTGTAAAACGGATTCTGGACAAGTTCAGGGATGCAATAATTTATCCGTGGTGCAAAGTTTTCATTTTCAGCCGAAATTCTAATATTTTTGGGAAGTTCCAAAATTTCAGCGTTGTCCCGATCCGGCTGAAAAGTGGCAGGCCCCGATAGGATTTAAATCTCGATAAAACACGACGTGCCGGTCACGGAAAATCGATATATCTTCCTTAACGACGCCGTAAAATGACGTCGAAGAAAAGTTTTTCAAACTTTGTACGGCGCTTACAGCTTTAACTAATTGAAGATATCACACTCTGTAAAACGGTTTCTGGTTCGGAAGGCGAGATATATGCGTGTATTCAAACCGTTTTCAACCGAATCGGACCTCGGAAAGTGATAACCAAATTTTTCAACGTATCCGATACGGCTGGAAATTGGGCAAGCGCTAGAAAATGGTGGCATCTCAGAACAAATGATGTCGTTTAGCAAGAAAGGGTCCGCGTATCGGCAAATAGAAAACTAGCGAAATCGGATTTAAGCGTTTTCGAAACGTTTGAAAAACTACGGCAAATCACGATTTCTGCTTTATTTTCTATTGTTTGAAAGATAAGCGACTTTCTGTCCAAAACGCCATATTGTTCTGAGATCAACATTTTCATCGACATGCCAATTTCAGCCGATCGACTACGTTGAAAAGTTTGGGGCAAACTTCTTCGAGTCCGATTCCCCGGCGGTACGAAACTTTAATACACGCATATATCTCGCCTTCCCTGAACCAAAACCGTTTACAGAAGTGTGATATCTACAATTAGTAAAAGCTGTAATCGCCGTACAAAGATTTGAAACCTTTCGACGTTCATTTACGGTCGTCCGTTAAGGAAGATAAATCGATTTTCCGTTACGACCGGCAATCGTGGTTTTAATCGAGGGAAAATCCTATCTGGCCTTGCCAATTTTCAGCCGAATCGGACAACGCTTGAAAATTTTTGGCAACTTCCCCAAAAATAGATTCGGTTGAGCGGCAAAAAAATGAAACGTTTGCACACGGATAAAAATATTGCATCCCCTGAACCAGAATCCGTTTACAGAAGTGTAATATCTCAATTAGTAACGGATTAATTAAACGCCGTACAACGTTTTAAAGCTTTCAACGTCATTTAACGGTGTCGTTAGTTAAGATAGCGATTTTTTCCGTGAAACGGTAATCGTGTTTAAGCGACGAAAAATCCAATAGGGATGCCAATTTTCAGCCCAATCGAAAGCACGGCCATTTACGGATATCCACGTATTCGTAAACTGGCACCCGGTTTTATTTCCATCTCAACAAAATATGGCATTATTTGACAGCATTGGAAATGATTCTGAAAGTTCTACCAAACCATGATTGTTGATTAGAAAATGGAACAAAATGGAAAAAAGAACGCAGACGACACAATTTCTTTAATTCAGCAGTGTAAAGGGTTAAATCGTTTATTCCCAAACTGCAATTATAAAAAATATACCAGAAGCCTGGATTCCTTTTTCAATACTAATTTTGAGATATATGTTACAATGTCTTCTTTCAGTCGAGGGGTAGAGTGACGGACTTCAGTGCAGTAGGTAGTGGAGTTTTCGAATCTTAGTTTTTTCATAAATCATATTATAACCATAATTATTTTATTTGCATTATATTTAGTAATTCCAATTTTCAGCCCAATCGGAAGCATGGCAATTTACGACTTTATTAATTAAAGAAATCCCCAAATTTCGTAAACGGCATCGTGTTGTTTCAGGCGACCCGTTGTTTTTTTCCCAATTTCAACGAAAACATGGTTTGACAATAGCAATGGAAAATAATTCCCAAAGTTTCTACCAAACCATGTTTGTTGATATGCAACAAGGCAGGCAAATAGAACCAAACAGCAAGACGACAACAATTTAATTCAGCAGTGTAAGTGTTATTAAATTAACATTGATTCAACCGTTTGTCAACTTAGCGAGGCATCAGGTTCAACTCACCATGTTCGCTAAAAAGCGGGCAGTAATGTATGATTTAAAACAGCCTAACAAAACCACGACGTTCAATTTATTTCATTTAATTGAAAAATGTATCAAGTTATTCCAATCATGACGTAATTACGTTAGTTTTCTTCATTTACATGGGTTTTATCTGTATACTTAGGGTATCTTGTTCTCCTATTTGTCAACCGTTTACTTGTGACTTCCAATCCAATCCGAACCCAAAATCATGTTCCTAAAACTAATTTCCCGGAACATCACCTATTTTCGTACACCGTGACGGTCCTCAGTGAAAATAATGCGTTTTGTTTTCTGGCATAAACTGTTGTCGCTAATGCAACCTGATTTTGAATTAAGTTTTTTATCTGATTAGGAATAAAGTGGCGTACCGCTTGTAGTACCAGGACCCTTGTACTGTGTAAAGCTTAAGCCTAGCCCCCGATGCTAAAACGCTTCAGTATCTTGACAGCCGTCCTACCCGATACATCATACTCT